>VOQZ01002265.1:0-109920 GCA_008079305.1 Phytophthora palmivora
GCCATCAGGGGGGTCCCCGACGTGAACTTTCGACCTGGCGAGTTCCAGACTTCGTCATACGGGCTGGGGCGCTTGAGCTGCCACCGGGTAACGTGGCTGAGCCGACGTCACCACCCCGTACCGTGTTGACAGTAGCCGTAGCAGGACCCGTGCCTGTGGCGTCGCCTGCCGTGCCACTCGATGAGGCGTTCGTGTTTGAAGATGTGCTTGTTTCC
Source organism: Phytophthora palmivora (assembly GCA_008079305.1). Lineage (NCBI taxonomy): Eukaryota > Oomycota > Peronosporomycetes > Peronosporales > Peronosporaceae > Phytophthora > Phytophthora palmivora. The sequence continues at coordinate 216 of VOQZ01002265.1, forward strand.
TCCGACATGTGAGTGAGAAAGTGGATTGGAATATGACCGCCCGTTGGGCGAGCCAAGTTCAAATTTCTGAGTCTGAGAGAAGAATCAGACTGGGGACAGGGCGCCAGAGACTCTGAAAGCCAGGCAAATTGCAAAGGGTTGCTGCTACACTACGCTCGGAAAAACGTTCATCAGGATGTCGGATGACCTGGCCATGATACACAGCTTGGAGAAAGTTCCGCACTGACGGATCGTGACCAGGAGGGCGGTTGACATGATGCTATTTCCGATGTTCGAGCGACAGGTGGATATTACGTTATGATGTGATTGGTTATAATTGGGCTATGAGAAAGGGGAGCTTGGGACACGGCTGCACCCGTGCGACATCTGTGGAAGATTTTAGACGACCTTCGCCTGACTGTAAAGGGGCCCAATGGACCAGAAGTGTACTTTAGAGTGTGCACAACTCTGAAGATCAAATGCACTCTGTCTGGTCACCGGACTTTCCCCGACGATGAGTGCCTAATTCCTGGCGGAAAGTCTCTCAGAAGAACGTATCTCTGAAGAGACCTCATCCCGTTACCGTCCAGCGCGACGATGATGGTTCAAGGATCTATACTACTTACCCGCAGAGACCAAGTATCGCGCGCCGGACGCCGCGCACCCGCGCAACCCTCAAGAACTTCGTGTATGTTGAAGCATTGGTGCTCCGTACTATGATATTCCGTTCAAGACTTTGGTATTCCACACTCTATGACCAAGACTCTGAAGACCAAATTGATTTCAGACTCTGAAAACCCGGATACCAGACTCGGAAGTCAACGAAGATTCAAGACCATACTGAACCAAGTGAACCCACATTCAGGTCACGCAATCAAGTGATGACAGACCTGCACATCCCCAGTGATGACGTCTCTACCCATCAGCTCATCGGGATCTGCTACACCGACCATAACTGAAACCAAGTTTAAGTCACGCAATCAAGTGATGACGGACCTGCACATCCCCCAAGATGACGTCTCTACCTGTCCACTCATCAAGATCGGCTATACTGACTGTATACTGAGACCAAGTCAAGATGCCTGATACATACAAGAACCAAGTGTACCTGAGATTTGAAGACTGAATGTATGAAGAACGCCAAGGACGACAAGAAGAAGAGAGTTACCAGAGATATATGAGAGTTATGAGAAAGATAAAACGATAAACAGAGTTCAATTTGCTTGCTACTGCACAAGTCGCTTGAGAGGTATCCGAGCCACTGCGTCGAGGACGTACGCCGTGTGATCTCCACCAAATTAAGTCCCTTAGGTGGAGATCAGGTAACGTAGAGACCTGAGAGGACCCGCCTATTCCATATCCTAGTTGGGTCGTTTGGTTTGTCTCTAGCGGTAGCCCATTTCATATTGCTCGTTTGGACAGGCTCTGGAAACTAGACAGTCGTTTCCAGGGTGCAAGGTAGACTGTTATATAACTGATTGTATTGGTTTATATTTCCCTCTATATTAGAGGGTGGTGCGCGAACGTGACAGGGATACCAGACAGACCAGTGTCTGGTAACGAGTCCCTAGTTGACCTGGAGTATTAGCCCACCGTTCAAGGGCCCAGAAAGAATAAGAACGGCTGTATATTTGTATATTCCTGAACTCTGTATATTTGTTGGTTTATCTCTGAGAGTCAAGTATCTCGGTTCTGGATTTGTGATATTCAGATACCGGTATCAGACTTTCTCTCTGGTATTAACCTCTTTCCGACCACCAACTTTCTGGTAACCTACTTGGTTTCCAGAAGCTCCGACTCCCGAACGCTCCTGGAAGGACTTCCTGAATCCCGACACCAGACTCCAAGGAAACACAACTTCTCTTCACTTTAAAACTTTAGACTCCGGTGAGGGTCATATTCCCAAGACAACGAACCTACAGGGATACAACAAGGTAACACACGCCCACCTACGTTGTACGACTCTGAAATCCTTTCAGTAGTCATATAACCGGGTTCACTATACGCCACCTGCTCCGCGATCAAAGTTTCACCGACTTCGCGACAAAAGCCATTGGGGCTAGCCGGCCTCCAGTCTCCGACAGAGCTTTGGTGAGTAATGTTCCCACCTCTGTTCGGGACTGGGGCGCCAGAGACGGTCGCCAAGGCGCTTATGCGCCCGAAGAAGTACTGGGAGTCACGGACTCCAACGAAGATGTTGCGATGAGCCTCGCAACCGGTCATGAGACCAAGGCTCATTGCCAAGCGTGTGGGATTGCCACGACGGTAAATCCCAACGCTAAGAGTCGTCGCACCGTATGGGCTTCGACTGTGGCAGTGCCGGACGGCACTGACCAGGCGGGTAACATAGGTCCGCAAGCAGCAGAGGCTGCTGAGGAGAGCGCTAAGGGCGTCTCCTGTGTGGGTAACATAGGTCCACAAGTGGGTAACATAGCTCCACACAAGGTCGAAGAGACCGAGAAGAAGATCGAGAGCGCAGCAGGCGTCTTTAGCGTGGGTAACAGAGTTCCACGCGGGGTCAAGAAGACCAGTACGAGTGCGGAGGTGTCGTTGAGCACCTCCCGTGTGGGTAACCAAGTACCACACTCGGAGTCTGAAACCCCACCGGCACGACCGGTCGAAGAACAATGACATGTCTTCGACGGCGTGTCCGGTCGTCAAGTTAGGGCAGGTGCCGTCCATCTGGAGGCACTGCCAGAGGTGTCAGCACTACTGAACCTCGAGGAATTGTCCATGAAGGACTTCCTGGCCGAGTTGAAGGCCGGAGAGATTGCGGAGATGGTGCTCCTGAAGCCTGAGACCTCTCCTGAAGACTTGAACTCTTCCTCCGTAATGGACGAGGATGTCCTGGAGGGGTTCACGAAGCAGCGCGCAACGCGCTTGGGTTCTGAGATTCTCAAGAACCCGGAGGATCCAGTGTATCCTCTTGTGAAGGAATACTCGGATGTGGTGTCGAAGCATCCACCATCCCAACTCCCGCCGGATCGGGGAGTTCGGAACGAGATTGATCTCGTGCCAGGAACAAAGTATTGTGTCACGAGGCAGTGGCCTCTACCTCGCGAGCGGTGCGAGGTCATAGATGCCTTCTTCGTCGAGAAGGCGAAGCCGGGCATGGTGCGGGAGTCGAAGTCCCCGCACTCGACGCCGACCTTCTGCGTTCGGAAACCGAACGGGAAGTGGCGTCTGGTTCACGCTTGCAACAAGCTGAACAATGCGACGGTACCGGCACAGACGCCGATCCCTCGCAAGGATGTGTTGCTTAACAACATGTCGGGCTGTACGCTGTACAGTGCCCTGACTGTAATGAATGGAAGAACCCAAGGTCTAAAACGTTCATATCGGGCGAACGCGGTGGCTGGCTAACTATTTGGATATCCCAGCAACCTACCTGACCAGCTTCAACAATAACTCTGTGTACCACCTCGTCATCGGTGAGGCGACGGAGCGGCGGCGGTCGCTGCAGGCGGTTACCCATCAGAGCAGCACTGTTGTGGCGCTGCTGCGACACCTTGATAATGGTGTGGCGGTGCAGTCCGAAGCCCGCTGCAACCGAGGTAATGCTGCCTGGAGGAAGATGGCCGCCGACTGACCGTTGAGAGAGGTACAGCGCAACGGCCACCTTGACGTGTGGGGAAAGGTCGTGCTGGTGCTGGTGGCGTGGCATGCTGGGGCTGGCCGTCGTGACGTGGGAGAGTTGAGGTCAAAAGAAGTGTGAACGGAGCGTCAGCTGCAACGCGGAAACAAGTGGTTGGCGGTGGTGAAAGCGCGCCAATAGTTATGCTTGTCTAACCTTCAATTTAGGCGCCAAGATAAATAATTAGTTCTAACCAATCAAATATGAAATGCGTACGCCATCATCTCCGCCCAAGACGATTGTACCCACGCAATATCGATCTTGGCAGGTAATATCGATTTTAGCTTTATTATGGGTATTATGAAGCCAGTGCAGCATGGATAGCCACAGATGGGAAGTATAGGACATTAACCATTAATTCAGAGTTGCTTTTACCTTCTACTACACAAGTCTTCCTTCATCTACGCTATTCCGGGCAGGGATATACAAGATTGGCCCTCCCGACGTTACGCAAGATCAAGATCAACCCTAAGTAGAACCCCTACGCCCAGATTGCTTGGCTGAACGTGCATCAACCCTCAAATCTCAAGACCCGCTATAGGAAGCGGCAAGCACGTATTGGAACTATTGGATAAAGGTCACACACCGACCACAAGACCCCCCCTGAGCTAAGATCGACACTGTCTTGTGCCAAGATCAACTCAAGACACCTAAGATCGAAGCTCGATAACTGCACGGCGCAGCGAGTAGAAGTATCCCCGCTGCGCCATCTCTCCCAACAAGCGCGTCTATCGAGATCACCCGAGTTTCACGGAAGATCGGAGTACCCCCTCCGTTAGTTGGCAGTTCGGGCGCAGTGTGCAAGAGGACTCCTGCGATCTTACGATTTCCCAGAACCACTTCGCCACAGTCACCACTCCATTCTCTTCTTCCGAAAAGTTGTTCAAACGGGAAAATTCACGTGAAGCGGCCTCTTGAGCAACGTTAATGTCTTCACGAGCCGGAAACATAAACTTCTCGTCATCGAGAGAGCGGAGGCGCGACAGCGAGGACACAGGGGTGACTTGATGACTACGAGTCCGAATGGCTGCAATCTGCTCGGTATCACGCGTGTTCCAGCGAGAAACTATGTCAGCTTAGAATTTTTCTCACCTGGGATGTGCTCGATTTTGTAGTGAAGGCCACAGAGCCGCATAGCCCAACGCTGCAATCGGTCGCGAACATGTTTCATCAGCTCAACGTCGGGAGCAAAAATGTACGCCAAGTTGGTATGGCCACAATACAAGCGAAATCCTTATGGCCGAAGTAGCAAATATTCAAGGTCATGACTGTCCTTGACTATAGGAAAATCTTCCTTTCCACAACCGACCAATTTCGTTCTGAGTGTTTGAAAGTTCCGCCCATATAGATAACCAACTCATGGAGTTGTCTGTCAACTGACAATGTTTCGTCCCAGTCTCGGACTTAAGTCACCATAATGCCATATCCGGTGGCAGAGACGTCTGTAAAGAGGAGCAACTCAGCATTTGCATCGGGGAACGTCAAAAGAGATGAATCGGCTACCAAAGCCACCACTGTGTCATAGTCAGCTCGTTCGTTAGCAAACCACGTCGTGGCAACGTTCAGAGCGTTCCGGTTGCGACGTCCGATCTGACTGCGGTCGGCATTCAGTTTGTCCTGTAGTGGTGCGATCATACGTGCGTATTCCGGAAGCGAGTCGTGCAACCAATTTGTGGCACATACAAAATACCGCAGATCTGCCACTGTAGTTGGTAGCGGCAAGTTAGCAAGCGCGTTGACGCGGGTGGGGTCGTGACGGACACCTTCACCCTTGATTAGACGGCCGCACTACAAGATTTCCAGCTCGAACAACGATGATGTCGCCATATTGAATTTGAAGCGGGCCTTGTGCACGATTTCAAAAAATGTGCGAAGAGTTTTCAAGAATGCTTGTACTGTCGGCGCAAAAAGCAGCACATCGTCGACCCACACAATTGCCGAATACGGAATTAAAGGCGCCAACTTGGCCTGCACTTGGTTCTGGAAGTACAATGCTGAGTCCATGCCACCTTGTGGCATTCTGGTAGGTGTGAACACGCCATCAGGAGTAATGAATGAGAACAGTTCTCGACTGTTTTCGTGTAGAGGCATTTGCCAGAAACCTTGAGCGAATTCAACCCTACCAAATATATTCTTATTCTTGAAATTCTCGAATGTATCAAGCAAGGATGCAACTGAAGACATTCCACCTGCATCAGGATGGTGACGTTGTTGACAGGTCTGTAGTCAATAGTTAGACGGAACTAATCTTGCTGTGCCTGGCTTGCGCACCAGTACCACTGCGCAAGCCCACCTCGACTCATTATTTGGCTCCACTAAGCCATTGTGATTTCACGTAGTCGCGGATGAATTGGGCTTACAGAGGCGCGTACTTTCGTGGATGGCTGCGATAAGGTACTGCGTCTAGCCATACCGTCACGCGGAGTGGTTCAACATCAGCTGGCGGGTCAGGACCAACTCCGTCGCGACAAATATCCGGAAATGCAGCAACCAATTCACGAAGTGCTCCGACGTGATCGACAGGTAGACCGTTGGTGACAGCACGTTTGATCAACTGATCAAGGGAATTTTCAGTCTCTGTTGCGCCCATATGCAGAGGGATCTCATCACCTACTGGGAATTCGTCTACCTCGTCATCGAGTAGTGGTGAACCAGCCAATTGAGATAATTGCCGCTCCACGTCGATCCCTAATTCCTTGAGCACCTCACGACCCAGGAGGAATTCATCACCGTCGCCAGCCAGCGCCAAGCATGGCACCGACCTCAGCGCAACCAACCCTGCCATGGTAGCCAATTCTAAGTCCAGCAACACTTCTCGTCGCATATCTGAATCTGCCCATTCGCCATGATGGCTTCCAGAGCAATGGGGAGCTTCAGTACTTTGAGTGTAAGTTGGATTGCTCGGAGGGAGTACAACGTATCCTGGGGCACCCCACTCTGGTCGGCCGCTGCGTCCAGCGAGTATAGCATTTCGACCAGTCCATTAATACGGACGGAGCTAGCCGCTCCTGCGGACCTGACGGATTACTGTAGGACAGTGTCGATGTTGTACTGTATGTAATAATTCATAATTGTATTATGTACAATTTTTTCCTTAAATCGCGGTGGCTCTACTTTATAGCCCACGGCATCATTTGCTCAATCGCGAGTAAGTATATCTCACTACAGAAAACACCACAGTACACTAAGTATTTCTTGCCTATGTCGTGTTAAACATAATGTTTATGATGTGGTACGTCGTTGGTGAGTTGATGTGGTGGGTTTTCGCGCTAGAACTCCAAGAATGGAGTAGCGGACACTCCCTTAACGTATTCTGCTTGGTGTATTGTTAAGAAAAACTCATACCGTACTTCTCTCTATCCTATCCACCCGCTCGGGACAACAAGACAATCGTCCAGTTATCGTATCTATGGTTGGTGGTGACAGACCTGCCACTACCAATCTGAAGATCAACTTGTCGCCCCACTGCATAGGCTGGATTAGGCTATCCAAACCCAAACCCACTACAGTTGATCAGTTTTTATGGTGTACTTCTCTGGTCCACCCTACTATGGCCCGTTAGTTTTTTTTGTGGAATACATAATATACATGACGGCTTGGCCATTATAGTGAGTGTCACTATATAGAGGATCACCATAAGGAGGGATTGCCCTTGATCTCGATTGACGGGACGAGACCGAAGTCGGAAAACTTCTTACCCGCTTTACCACATGACCATCGACCATCGCATTTGGATCCGCACTGGAGCACATGATTTGCTCGCTCGAATTTTTGTGGTTTCTCACTGCGGATCCAAGGACACCGCGGTCAAGAACCGATGCTCTTGGTTCTGAAGAACCGTTTTCACATCTCAAGACTAGAGGACAAAGTGGCAAAATTTGTTAGTAAGTGCTTATTATGCAAACACTTCAAAGGACCTCGTCAAACATCCCGCCGTATGGTCCGTTGCTGACTCCCATCCGGAAAAACGAGAATGTTCACTGGGATTTCTTGACGCTCGGCGAAGGCTTTGGCGATTCATCATACCTGCTTGTTGTGAAAGATGGGCTATCCCATTTTTGCGAGCTTTTCCCTTGTGGTTCACCAACCGCGTACATTGCTGCTGAAGCATTGACATTCTGGCATGCACGGTATGGGCTACGAGAGACGCTGCTCTCCGACCAAGGACCACACGTTCTCAACGAGATGATGAAGCATCTGTACGCAAGGTTGAAAGTGGAGTTGAGCTTCACTCCCGCTTATTCTCCGTGGCTGAACGGTTCAGTCGAACGCCTGAAAAAGGACGTGCTTCAAGTTTTCAGAGCATTGTTAATGGCGTATGGACAGGACACCGGTCAGTGGCTTTATCTACAGCTCGCAGAGCAGGTGAATCTCAATCAAACGAGAGTCCAATCGCTAGCAGGATGCGCACCATTTGAAGTGTTACAGGACGTCCAGCTTCATCAACCCTATATGTGATCGTGGTACCTGCAACCGCCGAAAGGAACGAGTGCGTCGTCGACATGGACAACATTGCAGGTTTCGTTGATCAGCTTCGTGTGTCACTCCACTCAATCCACAAAGAAGTGACTAATGTCAAGGAGCGTCAAAGAATTCGCGATATCGCCGCGCATCATGGAACGGCGGCCAACTTCGACATCGGCGACTTCGTTCTCTGGTCCAGAGTTGACCAACTCCTGCCCAACCATAACCTCTTAGGGGATTAGGTTGGTCCGTTCAAAATCGTCATCGCACTGCCTCACTCGTTTGAGACCGAGCACTTGGTGACAGGGCAAAAGTATGACGTCTAAGCTTCTCGCTTGAAGTTTTATGCGGATGCAGAGTTAAATACAACTGCGGAACAACTAGAATTAGTCTCGAGTCAAGGTATGTTACTTGGTGTCGACAAGTTCATCGATCATCGGTTTAATAGTGCACTGAACCGATGGGAACTTCTCGTGTTCTTGATAGGGCAGCAGGCAATCGAAAACCCTTGTCAGCCCCTGACTACGCTCCTGCAAGATGTCCCGACCTAAGTCAAGGATTAAGTGTCCACGACCAACGAAAATGATGAACTACATGATCATGTTGATTAGCATTACCGCAACTCTCGCCGTGACCAAGCATTGGTAAGCAGTGTCGCCGATTACGGCCCCGGTCCAAGGTTTTTACGCTGAGGTCACATCGGATGCCAACATCCCGTGTGTACTGGCCAATGGCGGATCTAGACACACGCCTCGATGTCTATCGAGGTCGGCGTAATAGAGCCGCATTGCTTGGATGGACTGAAGGCGCGCTGCATGATACTTTAGTGGGCGCTGGCACGCGCACCTCAACTATATGTTTAAGGCACGGCGAAGGCGCAATCTTCCATGGCCGAGTATCTGCCTGTTTCTGCTCATCAATAAACTCCCCTCTTTCAACACACCCAGGGTATTCGCGACACATATTTACTCGACCAGAATTTAACGATGGGATTGAGAATTTCGTTTCTGGTGTTGACAGAAATCGGTTGCGAATCAAACCAGTCGGGACGATGTTAGGGTGGAAATTGTATTGCGCACCATGTGCTCAGTCCGAGGAAACAGGACCTCTAATTGCCCATGCGACTTTTACCACACGTATTTGTTGCTCACTAGAAGACGCCGATGCAGCGGTGTCGTCATCAGATGTCAATTCTTGGCCGCTACTTTTTACTCCACCACGTTGGCAGAGCGGTCAGTATGGCAGTGTGTCGACTCAAGTTCTTCAGCAGTTTGACGTGAACTCACATGTGATGGTAACCAACATACGTGGGCAAGTTAACGTTCGATACCTTCATCTTGATATGCGATGGCCAAAGATCGAAAAGAACGGCAAACGTGGTGTTTCATATATCGCAGCAATCGCTGATACCAAGGCTAACGCCTCCAGTCGAGCTGCTGAGTCAGACGCTAATGTCCAGTGGGTGCACCAAAGTGGGTATTGTATAAAATTCACTGAAGTGAACGAGACTATAATTGATGTTGCATATGATCGTTGCTCCCAGTGTGAAAGTGAAGCTCACGTTCAGCTTCTTTTCGTTGACTGGGCACAAGTGGTGAGTCGGTGGTCGCAGCGAATGACGTCCTCGAAGTTGATTGAGCCAGGTCAATAAACATATAATAATGGTCAGCGTATCAAATGTGGTACCCTGAAGGCCGCATCTTGTGAAATTAAAACGATTTACCAATACACTTCAAAGCCAGACGTTCATAGCATGCTCGTAGCTTCGACCAAGTTGCGCGATAAACGTCATTCAGAAGTGTTTCACTAGCCTTGGCTCGACGTAGCTAACTTCAGCAACTTCGGAATCGTTAGTTGACCAGTAACAAGTACCAACATGAGATCTGGCAAAGAAATAGCAGTGGATACTCTTGGCCCCCTCGGGAGCAAACATCACTGGCGCGCGCCGACGATCATTGACACCAGCACAAGATTATTCGAAATTGCAAACATGGATGTCGGAACGATCGCTGAAGCAAGGCGGATGGTGGATCAAGTCTGGTTCAACCGATATCCTCGAACGGAACGGTGTATTTATGACCAAAACCCAGAATTGCACAATGAATTTCGAGAATTATGGCAAAGTGTGTAGTGGAAAACAGTCCAACGACCACGAAGAATCCCCAGGCATTGTAGAGTGGTCACAGCGGTCCATCAACAAAGCACTCAGGACAGAAAGTATTTCGACAGAGGAAGAATGGGAGAACCTTATCTCGTCAGTGATGTTTGCCATGCGGGCCCAACATCCCACAATGACAGGGTTAGCATCCACCCAGGCAGCCTTTGGTCGAGACATGCCCTTTGACGTTCCTGTCGAAGTTGACTGAAAAAAACAGGAATAACGCAAAGAGCAACAAATTCAGAAGGCAGTGCAGCGCGAAAACCAAGGAAGACTGGAACATTGATATCACTTTGATGTGTCACTGGGGGTTTGAAGGCAAATTTCAAAAGTGATTAGATTGTTGCGCAAGTTGGACGTTAAGTACAATTACCTCCCATTTCCTTTGCTGACTAGCACAGGAATGCTGCCAATCGCGCGCCGTGCAACCATCGGCCCTTCGTGAAGGCCTGTTCGGTGCTTCGCTTTTGCGATATCAACGAGCGAAAGCGGGCTAAGCGTGGGTTTCTCTTCTCTACTAGCATCGTTTGTTGTGCCGCGGCAATGTTAGCTGTTCTAGAGTTTTGAATTTCATCTGCTGGTAATCTGGACAGCGCATCGGCTACCACGTTCTCATGTCCTCGGACGTACGCCAATTCCAGTCCATATTCTTCAATTTCTACTCTCCGTCGAAGTGTCTGTTCGTTGGTGAAGGTTATTTGGATTAAATTTTTACTAGCCGAGCGCCGCCGCTACGTGGCGGTAGTGAAATGTTTGGTTGGTACTGGCTACACCAATGTATGTACTGCCCATCCTTTGTTTTAGCTTTAACTAGCACAGCTTCGCGAGCTCCAATGCACATTATCCTGATCTTAATATATATATATTATTTTAGTGAGTGAGTATGATACCCGACTGGGTTAACCTTCCCCTACAAATCATTTGATTCTATCCGATGCGCTGCATTCGTACGGCGTATACCATGTATACCGTTGCGTTTCAGGCTTCTGACAGCCACATAATTTGAATCGGGTAGCGAGCGGGAAGGGAGGCTCCACGACAGAGGAGGATGGATCTACGCGTGCGAGCCGCTCTAAAGCGACCGCTAACTGGGTCCGATGCGCGCCGTGTGGATGAGAGTAACAGCAGCGAGTCTGAGCCATCCGACGGCGACGTTTGGATACCAACCCCCGCTGCGAGCGGTGCGAATCAGCGAATGGCAACTCATCTAAGTCTCTGAGCGTCTCCGATGCACTAGATTCCAGTAGAACAAGCTAGGGAGTCGCCCCCACGTGCATATTGGCTCCACCACCGAATACGGTCCGATTGTCGTCATGGGATGATTTTGACAAGTATCTGGATGCGTATCAAGCGCAGACGTTCCAGTTAAAGATTCGTTCTAATTACCGGTCGGAGAATGCAATTTGCTCACTTATTTTTTTGCTGCATGTTATAGATATTCAAGATACGCTCTAATAGGACAGTGGGGGGCGCAATATGAGGATCTGCAGAGCGCGTTCGACAGCAGAAAAATTCCTGCTTCGTGGATGCAGTATTCTAGAACATTCGTGTGCACACACGCGGGGAAGTACAAATCAGAAGCGACAAGCAAGAGGCCACGACAGGAAACTCAAGCGAAGCGTTGCAAAGCTCAGGTACGCATACACTTGTAATCGGGACTGGTCAGGAATGTTTGGGCTAGTTGGGCTGTGAAACTAACAATTGCTGTAATTATCGGGATTATCAGATAAATGCGTGTGTCCAGGTGGTCAACAAGCAGCAGAAAACGTTTGCTGTTAGAATTACCCGTTGTCAACTGGAGCACAACCATCGTCTTACCAGCCAGAGCTACAAATCCCATCTATGCAATCGTATCGTGCTCGATGGCCCACAATTAAGGACAGTCGATATGCTCCGAAACATGGTATTAACCCTTGTACGACGGTATTCTGTATAATACAGAATAAGTGATTTTAGAGGTTAAAATAGTCAGCGAAGTTGCCGACAAGCATTTCTTTCGCATACTAAATTTTGTATAGAGTGCTTATCATTATGGATCGCATGCGAGGAAGATAGACGGGGATTAACCTCACTCCATAGAAAAGACGATATAAATCGGCTAGAGGCTTGAAAATCCTAATTGCAGCCCGCGCCTCCTCGCCTCTCCCTCCAACGCCACTCATTCCGTTCTCTCCAAAATGAACGGGTCCAACGAAAAGTCCTTCAAGCAGCTATGGCGCGATCTCTCCAAGGCAGGATGGAAAGCAAGAAAGCCGAAGGGACTAAGCGTGGATTTCACGTACGTCAAGCCCGGCGTGTCTGGTCGATTGGACGAATCCCGTCGTGCAATTGACTACTTTGTTGGTAAGGGTCTTATTTGGTGGCTACGCAAGACGATCTCAAACGTATTGGTGTGTTTGCAGGTGAGAACGAGCTGATGGCGTTTGCGCGGCAGTCAGGATTGTTGGAGCTGCCAATAGTGCCCCCGCCACGCAAGCGGTTGGCTGCGTCACCTGCTCGAGCTCCTGTTGCTGCCCCGGTGGTCAATCGCGACCCAAATGAAAGTTCTTCTGCGCCGACGACTATCCACGTAGCTGCTCCCGCTGTTGACGCTGGTGTTGCGCAAGTAATGGCGCCTGAAGCTCAAGTTGAGGTGGTGTCTACCAGCGCGGATAATCGAGCTGATACAGAACAAGTCGATGGTCGGCCTGCTATTCCGGAGGATACTGAATTGGTGAATACTGGTGATCTTGGCTCTGGTGGCGACGTTGATGCTTTTGACAGCGACCAATTCATCGATGCAATGCGCGCTGAAACCCTATTTGAGCCTGTTTCCCCGGACGACGTGAATGTGACCAAGGAGCCAGTACTTGACGATGAAGATGTTGACGATGATGACGCCTTGATTGCCACTACGCATGAACATAACGACTACGGCAGCGACATTGAATCTAATAGCGATTACGAAGATGAGAGTCACTTATTCCAGCAGGATGACGACGCCATGCGTCAGCTCGGGTTGTCCGGTTGGAAAGTGTTTGATCAAGAACATTCTGGTTAGTCTGTATGATACAGAATAGGATGAGAAGGTGATTTGACTAATCTGTATGTGCTTGGATACAGATGAGCTGGCTCTAGACGGTGCTGATGACCTGTACGACGGCGACTACAGCCCCACGAAATCGGCGGCAGCCTTCGCAGCGTCGCCGCTTGGAATGTTTTTTTTATTTCTTGCCAAAGGCTCTGTGGATTCACATTACAAAAGCGACCAACGACTATCGCGTGCAGTGCATTCCCAGTATCGCCGAGATAACCCGTGCGCGTCAGCTTGAAGCTCAAGCCAAGGACCCAACAAGACGAGTGATGCCCCTCACAGACATTGTGGCTAAGCTTCAGAATATGAAACCAATAAAGGTACATGAAATCGTGCACGTCATAGGTCTCCTTGTGGCTAGGACACTCTGTGGGCACACCGATGGATTGAACATGCACTGGGCGACGCAGGAGGATGGTGCTGTGCCTCATGGCATATTTGGGCGGTATATGAAGCGTGATCGATTCAAGGCTATCACACGCTTTCTGCATTTTGCGAGCTACAACGACGCGTCCGCTCAGACGGACAAGGCCTGGAAGGTGCGTCCAGTGCTCCAAACCATTGAGAAGACGTTTAGTCGCGGCTACCGGATGGGTGCTCGTGTGAGCTTCGATGAGGGAACCATTCCAAATCGAAGCCAGTTCAATCCTATTCGCGTTTATAACAAGGATAAGCCGCGCAAGTACGGCACCAAGTGTTATATGACGTGCTGCGCGGACACCGGCTACTGCACAAGGTGGGTTATTCTGTATTACGCGGAATACGGCTGTCCGTGTTGCGATAATGCTGTGCTGTATGCTACAGAATAAGCTAATCGGTGCTAATGATATTCTGTATCGTGCTCTATATTATACAGAGTTGAAGTGTACCTCGGCGCCGAGAAGGACAAACAGAGAGCGAAGGGCGTCGCCCAGAAAGAGGTGATTCGCAACATTGGCAAGGCACTTGACGGACAACCCGGCAAACGCCTGGTAATTGCTGACAACTTCTACAGCTCTTGCGCACTGGCACTGCAACTCCTGAGCATGGGATATTACTTTGTCGGTACCCATCGCAACGACCGACTGGGGTGGCCGACGACGCTGTCATTCACTCAGAAGTCGCGGCCTGCAGCCATGTCCCGCGGAACCTATCGCATTGCCCAAGCCATTGAGCACCCGTCGCTGGTTGGAGTATCCTGGATGGACAGTAAGCCCGTGAATATGATCGCGACGGGCTGCGCAACAACCCGGACAGTGGTCGTTAGAAAAGACAAGCGTTCTGGTGTGCTTACAAATGTACCATGTCCGCAACTTGTGGCTGACTACCACGCTGGTATGGGTGGCGTCGACTCTCACGATCAGCTCCGCTTGCAGAGTTATTCAATCCAGCAATGCGTATCGCTCAAGAAGTACTACAAGCAACTATTCCTAGCTTTCGTCGACATGGCCGTCGTGAACGGCTTCATCCTTCACAAGTTGGTGCAAAAGAAGAAGGGAGAGCCGGTACCTACGCACGCCGAGTACATGCGGCGCCTACAGGTAGAGTTGCTGGGGGTCACCGCAGCGACCTTTCGAGCAAACATGAACGCAGAAGACTTGGCTTCGGTGCCTCTACCTACACGAGAGCACATACTGGAAAACAATGACCGTCTTTACCATGGCAAGCGCCGTCAGCACCTGTGCAAGGTGTGCTCAGCACTATCGCCACCCAAAACAAAAGGATTAGAGACGAGCTACTTCTGTGAGGCTTGTTGCGTGGCATTAGATGGCTACGTACCGCTATGGAATCGGGTCCGCCGCGAGGAAACGGGCAACACGCTCACCTGCAGCCAAATTTGGCACACGACGTGGGTAAACGGCACTCTCATTCCTCCCCACCTGAAGAAACGCATTCGCTTCAGAAAGCGCAAGCGGGGCGACGCGAGTGGTACTGACGAGGAGGACAGTAGTTAGTTCTGTTCATATAGCGTCCCAAAACGTAATGCAACACCTACCAGCGTCTTGTTTGATCTGTAGCCACCAAACGTTCCAATCTAGTTCATCTTCACTTCCTTTTAGTCTAGAACCGACCGAATTTGGTTCCGAACGCGCACCAAACTTTTCGGCCAGTTCAAGGCTAGTTCATCTTCACTTCCTTCTAGTCTAGAACTGGCCGAAAATTTGGTGCACGTAGGGGGTGAGAGGTAGCGTCGCGCAGCCACTCAAACTTGGGGCGCAGTTTTGGCGCGCAAGCGCTCCCAGCAATCGGATTCAGCAGGATATCGACTTATGGCAGGCGTGACAAGGCTTATACCCACTGAAACAACCAATGAGATCGCATTATTTGCACAGATGTCTTCAATTTCGAAGCGGTTTTGTTAGTACTCGTAGCATTTTTGTGCAGTTTGGTCGTGTCTAGCACACTTTGGACCGCCAAAGGCTTCAAACAGATAAACTGTTGCGGACATCGCTCAATACTTTAATCAACATTATTGCTTATTCTGTATTATACAGAATACATCCTCGTCCTACATGGGTTAAAAAATCGGGTATCCTTAAGCACTTGATGGAGTACACGTGCAGTAATCCCAACCCGAAAGATGTCCAAAACCTTGTCCTAAAGCTGAAAGCTCGAGAACAACGAGATCGCCCATCGAGCAGAGACAAGCGGTTAAAAAGTGGATGAAGGAATTCGGAGACGTTAGTGGGAACGTCGGTCGGATCTTCTTAGACGATTGTGAGCGGCAAGGTAAATGAAACGATGTAGGAGCTTACAACTTCATTTATTTGTTATAACAATTGTTTTGTGCACTATTATATGTGCAGAAAGTGGCGCGCTACAGACCAAGTACATGAGAACTCTGTTCGATCAATTTCCTGAAGTCCTTGTGATTGACGCTACGCACGGGACGAACCATTCCAAGTACAACGTTTTTTCATTCATGGTGCACGATACATTTGGGAAGGGTCAGTTCGTTCAGCACGCGCCGCTTCAAAATGAGCGATACGAGATGCTTCTGACTGCTATTGAAGAGTTTAAAGCGAACAACCCGCGTAAGACTTCAATGTGTGCTCGTGGACAAAGGTTTCACTGAACTTTCAGTTCTTGAAGTCGCATTTCCTGGGGTGACAATTTTACTTTGCAAACTCCACGTACTCAAGTACCTACGGGAAGAGATTGCTTCTGCTGACTACTGGTTTTCAAAGTCTCAGAAAGAGCAACTCAGTGGTGTAGTGAGCTTACCTGTCTATGCAAAAACCGAAGCAGAGTACGACAAATATTACCAGTACATGGATCATCTCACGTCCATAGGTTATTCAGCCCCAGTACCTGATGGCCGGTGTAGAATTGAAAGTGAGCATGGTTCTCTAATGGAATGCCCAGTCGATGAACCCGGGTCAGTCGGTGTGGAGTCGGGTTCAGTCGGTGTGGAGTCGGAAGCAACAGAAGCAATTGAGGTTGCACAGGAAAAGAGTACAAGTCATGATGGCGATTACCCCTTCTTGGTGTACTTTCGAAAGAATTATGATAGCTGTCGTGAGCTCTGGCGTGCATACAGGCGTCAGAACCATATAACACTTGGCAACAACACCAATAATCGACTGGAAGCATCTTGGAAACAACTCAAAGAGTGGGTATATTCGTTTATTGGAGTGGATGAATGTATAGCTTAGATCATGTGCGATCAAACACTGCAAGAGAGGTTGTTCGTTGCAGAAGTATACAAAAATGTGATTGTGCAGCATCCTGACTATGACAGCGATTTGACTTTGATTGCGAATATTGTCAGCGAGCATGCGTGTGAACTTATTTTAGGTCAGTATTCGTATGCTCTTGGATCTGCAAAATACACGCTCTACGAGGGGTGGCCAGGCGTGTATTTTACCAAGAGAATATCCACGAATGACGACGCGGTGGGCGAGTTGAACGCAGAGTATTCGGTTACAAAGCGGTACTGGAAGTGCTCGTGCCTATTCATGAGCACCAGATTATTGCCTTGTCGATACGTGTTCTACCTTCGAAAAGTCCTAAGTCAAGAAACAGTAATTCCCACGCTACTGTTAAACAAGCGATGGTTAGTGTCCACAGTGCGGTCAGCAATTGAAAAAAATTCCGTAGCGGTTGCAGCCCACGAGCAGAAGTTCTTTGAGGTAAAACCTGGGATGTCGGCACAGGTGAGGCAATGCGACTCAAACAGGAAGTACCGTGAGGCACTGTTCATTGCATTCGAGATTTGCGACACCATTGTGGGGCCGGGTATGATACAGTATACGAAGCGATGTAGTACCTTCACAAGTTGGCTGAACGATCCAAGAGAGGGGAATTCGAGGATCCTGGTCAAACAATACCAGCTCCCGTCACATCTGATCCACCTGAGTCATTTACAAGTACTGCGTTACTCCCTACACAACCTGAGCAGCCACCAGAACGCCTTCTTACTCGTCACGCTTCGACAACGGACCCGGATAATCATACACAGTCGAGTCCACTTCTCACGCGTTGTGTATCGACAGCCAGTTCTGACGAGCGAGAAGCGTTTACTGGTTTCGCATCAGACAACGATACAAGCTGCCCCTCTGGTGAAACAATCCAGGTTTCACATTCGTCGACCCAGTCGAGAGCAATCGGGGGCGAATCGGGTTCAATTGGGATGGAATCGGGACAAGTTGAGACTCTTGTTAAGCAAAAAACTACCAGTGCAACAGAAGCCACACTAATCGTGACATCAAGCCCTTCAAAATCTCGAGGGTGCCCAAAAAAGACCATCAAAGCCAAGAAGGCTGCCCGTAATAAGGCTGTCACTGCGGCTCAAGAAGACTAAGAACAGTACGCCTTGAATTTGAGTTTGACATCTGTGGAAGCAGCGTTGTCTAATAATGCAACATGCACATCATCGGCTGAAGTTGTTAGTAAGTTCAAGATGGTAGAATATGGGTTCAATTTCAAGACACCTACTGCCCAAGTGATATCTAGCCTACCACCTACGAAGGTTTTAATACCTTCAGAATCGATCACACGCATACTGAGACCTGAGCATATCTCCACTCGCAAGAAAAAGGTAGTGGCTCTGCAGCGGAATTACAAAGGATTATCGGAAAATGCTGTAGCGCTGGATATCCCTGGCTTCGGGGCATACTCGAGAGCAAATGGCACAAGGAAATGAAGGTGATACGACTGATCGAGAAGGGTGTAAAGTGGGTCGATACTATCGCCTTCACACTCCCGATGCCAGCATCATTTCAAGTAATTCAGCAGACTGATCTCCCGTCAAAGTTGAAGTCAACCCGGCTTCTGTCAGCACAAGTGCGTAGACGACAAGGCCATTATTCCCGACATTTACTAACGTAATTTTTCTCAATGAACAGGCAGAAATCTTAGACCTCCTCGCGAAAACACAACTAAGTTATGATACCATGAATATGGTTATGGCTAAGCTATTTGGTGCGCGAAATGATGTAGTTATCGTTGATTCAAGCCTGGTCGGTTCCGTAGATAGCAGACAGACGTCTCTCAATACCAGTATCTTTTCACAAGTTTTCGCGGGCAAGACGAGCGAGAAAATCTTAATTCCCGTGTGTTGGCGTAAAAACCATTGGTGTGGTATAATGATGTACTTGGGTCTGACGGACGTTTGCATCTACGATCCCATGGGCTCCAGTTATGCCCTTAGCGTTCGAGGTGTAGCGGAGAAGCTGGTAACACAACTACCAGACTACACGCCAAGGAAATATCGAGTGCACCACTACCAGAGCGATCTCGGGGTCCAAGTGGATTCACACAACCGCGGAGTCTATGTGTAGTTAGCGTTTGAGCTGTTTGCGGGGCCCAAGGCCTTTGCTAAGCAGGAAGGAGTTGCAGTATCAGCGCTACAGATATAGTGCCATGTGTTCTTAGTAACTATTTCAACAAGTTATTTTGATTCTGAACTTACCATTTACACTCCATGACATGAAGACTGCTCTCTCCTAAGTTGGCAGTACCAACCCACAAGTCCTTCGTATCCGAATATACGTATACGGACATTGCGCTTCGCTTGATTGTTCAAATGACTCTATTTGGGGTCGGGCATCATCGGGTATCCGTCGGGCGTTATCGTGCACAATTAGCCTGCCTCTTCCGCGTCAGTCGGGCTAGATAGGCGGTGCCTTTATTTTATCCACTGATCATGTAGAGATTCCAACCTAATCTTTAACAATTACAGCTTCTATCAATGAGTGGGTGAATGTGTTCCGCTCGCGGCTACGCGCTCGCTGCACGATTGTACACCCCGCAGAAGTAGTCACCATCATTTCGCTCGCTCCACTACTTGTGAGGTTCAGTATCACGCTAATTCTAAAATACCATGTTGAACTACGGTTAATATCGCTTTGGCTATTTCACCCAACGTCTCTGTATCCATATCGTGTATTGTTGACCTCTGTCGAGGGCTGTTCTTAGTGCTCGCTACACTACTATATATACTACCCACCCCTTGTTTCATTTTAAATACGATCGTTCCGCTCGCTGCGAGAGCTCCACTCCAGGTTAGCCTTTTTTTACCAAATGCTATACAATCTGCCAACCTCGTATAATTTCAAGCCCAAAACCACCAATGCTGACACCAGATGTTAATGATAGCGTGGATTTCGTAAGTAGCAATTCTAGTTTCGCTCGCTTTGCGTGGGTTCAGTATCGTGACGGCAATTGGTTATTACCACTTGATATATTCCGGTCAATATGTTAGACTCGATATTGTATACAGCTGACCTCTGTCGAGGTTTTTTCTTAGTATCCATGTGCAGTGTTGTCCGCTATAATGACGTCCCAAACAGTATTGAGTTGGTCATCATCAACTATCATCCTCATTTGCATCGCTTTACAAAATTTAGTGTTGTGTCACACATAGATTTTTTCTTTATATTCAGTCCCGGAAAAAACATGGTATATAGTATCGTGTTACGTTTGGTAAAAGGTGTATCATATGTGATTCTGGTTTAGGGTTGCCAGTATCGTGTGTCGATTCCCGCCTTGACACGTGTGGTTCGCTCTACCGTGTACCGTGTTAGATCCTGTATCGCGTTGACCGCATCATTATCTGTCTCCACCGTGCGATTGTACCAGCTTCGTTTAGTGAAATATTTCGTTTTGTGTTGCTATAGTACCATCTAGTCCTAATTCTTGTGTCTTGGTGGTATAATATCAATATTATACTCGCCTCTACTCTCTCGATCTCGTTATCGTGTTGCTAGCTACTTGTATGTGAAGGTTGGTCCACGTATAGTGTACGCGACCCATTATTATGGTGACAGTTTCGTATATTGTGTGTAATGTTCGACTACGTATCGTGTTGGTCTCTTCATTGTATATCCTGTTATCGTATTGATTCCATCAGCTACCGCATGTGTCTCTTCTCTCAGCACATGTATCACTTAGACTATATACCTAACCTTTAATAAAACTTCTTCCTCGTCGTTCTCCGTCCCAGTGTTAAGAAGCATCATGATATTACTGACATCTCTGTTTCTCCGGTAGCCCAAAGTACTACCTAGCCATCGTGTCTGTATCGTTTTGGTCAACCCGTATCATGTTAATCTTTGTCTTTTATTTACGGTGGGCTTGACCTGGTCGCCTCTATTTTCGATCTATTATATAATTATATTGTTCACAATTGTACATATATTGTGTCAATTTGGTCAAATACTCGCATACAAAGCAGCAAACAGGGTATCATCCGTTTTAGAAATGTCAGTCAATTTATTTTGGCCAATCATAGGCTTCTGCATCAATCATCTCTGAACTACCGTGTTTCCTCACACCAACATTGGCCTTACGCTGTATATATTGTTCGTAAAGGTATTCGTGTGTTGGCTGCACCTAGGCAGCCTACGGCAGCGCACGCTGTTATCATTCGTACGTCGCGTATTTTCTATTTAGAAACAGCGACAGTTACCTTCGAAAGAACTTACTAAAGTGCGATATGTTGTCCACACCAAATGACTGTATTAAGTACGATTATGTTGACCACATCATCCAAATATTGGCCAATCTGCCCGCCCTCCCCTCGCTCGGCAACAAAAGAGCCAATCAGGGCTGCGCTCGACGTACTTATGGAAGGTGCTCGCTAAAACGCTGACGTACGGACACTGATCTAGAGTTGATTTTTTTAAAGATCGGTGAAAATTCCGAAATTTGCCTCCCCAAAGTATTGCCCGAAACTCCCTAAGCATTTCCAGCACACTGATGAGTTCCTTCTTATTCATGGTGTAGTGTTCTTGTCCTACTAAGCATTTACGGGACCGATATACCAATGGTCTACCATTCTGTATATGACTCCTCCGAGCTGTTTCGCTGAGGCATCCGTGTACAAGTCAAATGTTTGATCAAAATCTGGGTAGACCAACATTACTTGATTTGCAATCATTCTGTTTGCCTTATCGGACGCCTGTTGCTCGACTGAAGTCCACTGGAAGGGGAGCTTAATGGATATCAATGCCGTTAGTGGGGCTAACGTCTCCGATCATCCTTTCCACATTCTTTTTGGTAATTAATCATTCCAGTGAACCGCATCAAGTCTCTTATGTTCCTGGATTTGCTTAGTCGAACAATGGCATTTTTTCTATGAGCTGTTTCCCTTCGGCGGTCACTAAAAATCCTACATATTCCGCCACTTTCATGCAAATTTTCCTTTTTGTTGCATGGACAACCAGTCCAGCATCCAGCAGTCTCCCAAAGACGACCTCCAGGTGACGCATGTGCTCGTCAAAAGAGTGTAATAATACCATCCCGTCATCCAGATAAACGCTTACGTAGGATAGATCTCCTAACAACTGTTGGTTCACGGCGTGAAATTCCTCAGGACCAGTGTTGATCCCCATAGGTAGGCATTGAAGAGAAGAGTGTTTCCGGGACCCTTCATCCCCACGATATCGACCACGGGTTGGAATCAAGGCGGGAGTAAGTAAGAGTATGCTCGATCGGGGAAAACCGTGTGTCGCGGAATAAACATATGGATACCGCTGCAGTGGCCGCTCCGGAGATGATCAAATAAACAAAACATGGCGATCCGCTGTACTACTGGAGTACCGAAGCCGATAAATATCGGGCTACCATGCAATCTGTAGCTGAAAGTTACCTACAGATGAAATTGCCTCCCTTGTAAGTCGAAGTTACATTGAAACACCGACTGAATAAGCAATCATACTTGGCTCTGCTCGACACGGGAGCCAGATCGTCGCTGGTGTCAGCAGAAGTAGTGTCACGGTACCGACCACGCGGACCCCAAACATGGTACCGAAACGTGAATGATGAACTGCAATCGACCCGAGGGGTATCTCGTTATCAATAGTACTACCAGAGTTCTCGGACAAAAGAGTCTGCGAACAAGAATGCAAGATCGTAGACAAACGAGTGTATCCAATAGTACTTGGCACCGACTTCCCGCAGCAGCAAGGTATGGTGATCAACTTTGCAACGAGAGTGATTCAGTGGGATGGGGTAACGCAATCCATGTGTCGAACACACTATCCTGATACTCATATAGCGAAATCATAAGAAACAGGAAGCGCAGTAGGACATGCCGACAATGCACGAAAAGTCAGAATCGTGGATGTCACCGGTATAAGCATCACCGTAGCGACCCTGATACCAAAAGAGCATCTCTCAAGCGAGCAGAAGACCAGATTGCTGGACTTACTCCAGTCAGTGCAAGCTGTCTTCCAGAAACGCATACGAACGCTGGAGCTGGAGCCGTACCGACTGCCTGTGAAGGAGAGAAGTAAACCTAGTGCACAGCCGCCATAGTCGATTCCGTTGGTTCATTGGAAAGCGGTACTCGAAGAAGTGAAGCGATTAGGGAAGCTAGGAGTTTTGGAATCCGACAAAGACTCACCTTGGGCGGCACCTGAATTTGTGATACCAAAGAAGGACGGGTCAGTGCGTTTCGTTGCCGAACTCCCGTTGCTATTTGCCCGGTTATTCGTCGTGTATGAATTTCCTAAATGAATAGCCATTGTTCTACTTCTACCCTTCCACGCAGGCAGAATACGAGACCAAATTCGACATTTGTGACGAGATTTTGACAGTAACACAACTACAAGTATCAATCGTTGGGAATGTTTTCGCCGTCATGCACTGCTAGCGTATAGATCAGAGAGCAAGTCATTCTTCGTCTATGCAATGTTCACTATTCATGTGAACTGGTCTTTAGATAATGATGACCAGCTTATGGCTTCAGAACCAATGGGAGTACTATCGATATATTCTTTCATGCAGACGACAGTCGTCGTGAACATGCAAGTGCTGCAGAAATTCGACAAAGTTGGTTTCGTTATATGCGTGGAACATCCCTAGCATAGGACATATCCGATAATTCTAACTTCTTCATCGATTCCAGTGATCGAATCGGGTCAATTTGGTATCAATTGGTCGTCATGGACACGAAAGCTATCGCACGGAATGCTGTCGCTGAAGATCCGCGACGGGATGTCCAGTGGGCCCATGAAAGTGGAGTCTATATAAAGTTCACGAAACTATCTACGTTATCTCTGATTGTTAGGCGAGATTAAGACGCACGCTCAGCACTATTTCAGAGTGTGCGTGCCAATAAACGTTGTGATTCAAGAAGTCTTGATGGCATTATTGTTTGCGTCCTGCGTAAAACATATTGAGCCCACTGGATGAAGAGGTTTTGCGTGTGTTGTTCGTCCTGGCAACTCGCCCAGTGGTCATATATAAGATCAACAGCATCGTCCACCTCCGTTAGCGTCATAAAAGTTCCTCCTTCTTGCACCCAATGTACGTCATTATGTTGATCTTCTGCAATGCGACTGCGTTGATTCGCCTCCGAATTGGCAATAGTCATGACGAAGGAGACGGGGCGCTTTCCATTTGTCATAGTTCGGGTCAGATGACGGAGGAAGTAGAGATATCGGTAGTGAACTGGACCAGGAATGTTGCATACCATCACGTACGCGTCCTTTTCGAATTCTTGTAAAACGTCGACATTTACATCATTACGTTGATTAGCATTCCAATGTGGAGGTGTGCAGATTATTGGTAAAGTCGTGAGGTCTGTGTTGTGTATCGCAGGGATCATGCTATCCAGGGAAGAGTTAAATCGAGTTGTAAACCTTGCGTGGGTGACCAGCGACCTATCTGGTCGTCGCGTTAATGGAGCACAATGCATATTCAAGCCGAACAGCTTTCCCACGGATTTAATAAACGGAGGTTCCACTCCAAAAGTCTCGTCACACGTGGTGATCGCTCGGTTAAAGTCTGCTTCCGTAAACCTATCTGGTCGTCGCGTTAATGGAGCACAATGCATATTCAAGCCGAACAGCTTTCCCACGGATTTAATAAACGGAGGTTCCACTCCAAAAGTCTCGTCACACGTGGTGATCGCTCGGTTAAAGTCTGCTTCCGTAAACGGATGGAAGTAAACGAAGAAGCACCATTTGGAAAGTAAACTCGCCACCCTGGAACCTGACACTGTGAGGTCCATCGTACTCTCTTGCTTGCTTCATACACCACGATTTTACATGGGTCTAGTTCATCGGAGTGGGTAACTTCTAACAATTCTTGGTGTGTGGTTGATTAGAGACGTTCGTACCACTGCGGTTTCTCGTACAATTCGACGTTCTCACTTCGAAGGGCATCTCCCTCTAGTGCGAGGCAACAAATCGCTCCTGAAGGAGTTCCACTCGGAAACCATACAGAACATGCTCGGAAATGCTGATTCTGGGGTCACGGGGGTCACTGGTGGTCACTTGCACTGCGCCATACGAGCCCTATGTAGGTTGTGTGTTTATGGACTAAACTAAGGCAAACGAGTATCACCGGATGTGATGTCGCGTGCTTCGATGGAACACTGACGCATTCGGATGTAGAGGTGATAGTAGTCCACGGAGGTTTTGTTGCCGAAGGCTTTCCTCCAGAGTTCTCACAGTCACAGCAACTCAAATACATCGATCGCCTTTGGTGATCACTTATCAATTTCCTCCTGCACTCGCCAAGATCCTCGTTCTCTACTCTACTTGCAGCCCTTGACTATGCTAGTCCACTGAAGTGCACAAGAGACTAGACTCCATTACTCTCAGCTCCATATAGTTCAATAGCGTCATGGACTGATGCCGTGCGATTCCAGGTCGCAAGTTGTCGCTTGAGTTGGAGCTCCAGTCGTTGCCGCTGACTTCGCATGACCTCCATCTCTTCCTTTTGTGAGCTCGTAGACGCACCATTCCATCGGAACGCTTCTGCCGTCGGTAGTCTTCTTTGACTTGACGTGACCATGCATTCGTTGTAGCGTCAGCCCATGCTTGAAGGCGAATCCAAGCGTCTTCATCCTTCGCCATTGCAGACTCGATGTCTTCCGTTTCAGTCATGAGTTGTGTGTGATGTGATCTCTGCTCACCACAAAGTTGAGTGACAAGCGCCAGTTGATGCCCTATCGCGTGACTGATCCCATCTGTTGACAGTACTAACCACAACGCCACAACAATCTAGATTATTCAGGTTGTTTGTGTCACCTGGTGTCTGGAGTACAAGAGCAGTGATGGTTTCTTTCCTGATTCAGCTTGTTCCTATACGGAGAAAAATTGTGGATAAGTTTATTGTGGAATAGCAGTGCGATACATGTGTTCAGCAAAACAAGGGAGACTGCCAGGGAATTATGAGGGAGTGTGCTGTGTCTTCACTTCATCTTCGTACCCTGCAAGTACAGTTTGTGTTGTTTGATCTTACGAGTCTTTGCTGTACTAATAGATGGACTTTAAAGATTGGCACGTCAAGAACTTTTCTCTTCTATCAAAGTGAGTTAAATGAGCAAGAGTGAGTAAAGGACTGAGCCGTCGTGGTCTGAAACACTTTTAAGACTATTCACTGAACATTGAGCTACATCGTCAACACCAATAAGCCTTTTGACATAACAGTACAGTAGACTAGTTAGTCTTCCCAGTGGTCTTTACGACAGTTAGAATGGTTTAACATCACCAAACCTTGAATCTTTCTTATACAGACTCACTTTATCCCCCTCAACATGTATTGCCGTGATTCTCTGGGGCAAGTCAAGCACTTGTGCTCTACATTCTCACAACCTCGCCCACCAATCACATAGTACGTCACCGTTGAATCTAAGGCCCACCTGTTAAAATGAAACTTAGAACACTAATAGGAAACTCACTATAGTGTGCTTTATTACTCTTTATCCTCTATTCTAATGCCTATGCTCTAGAACCGTGCTCGGTGTCTGAGGCAAAAGAGGAAGTGATCTCGTCTTCGGACTGCGTCCTCGACTGCCTCACTCCTCGGCCTCTACTCGTCATCGCACTATGGATGGCAGGCAGCTCTCTGCCTGTACTATCCAGATCGCATATGGCGATCTGAACTTCCTCTAGTACTTGCATAATACAAATACTTAACAGTTTAAAGAGGTTTCTGTTTCATTGTTAATTTAACTCTTCGGGCAGACAGGGCAAGCCTGCTGCCCGCAACGAGTGGAGCGCGCTCTGCGCGACTCTCCATTCAACACTCCCACTAAGTACTAGGGGTAAGTTCTAGATCGCGAACTCCTAGCTTCTCTCTTAGTTTTAGGAACTGGTTTGTTGGCAGAGCTTTAGTGAGTATATCTGCTGTCATCTCTGTAGTTGCACAATAGGCTATCTTGAGGCGGCCAAGTTCCACCAGGTCCCTCGTAAATAGATAACGAATCTCTATGTGCTTGTTTGCTTTGTGGTTTCCAGGATTCTTCACAATGCTGATGGCTGCATTGCTATCGCACCATACTTGCACTGGCACCTTTTGTGGAAAACCCATTTCGCCCAGCAAATGCCACAGCCACTCACTTTCTTTGGCTCCCTCGCTTAGTGCGATAAGTTCAGCTTCAGCAGTAGAGAGCGAAACGCCTCCTTGTTTGCTACTGCACCATGATACACTGGTACCGGCCATTTTTATCACGTACCCAGTAACAGATTTACGTTCTTTTGATTGACACGCGAAGCTCGCGTCAGTGTACACTTCGTAAGTCACGTCCCTCGTTTTCCCATCGAGAAACAGACCGTACGTTGACGTCCCTTTCAAGTATTTGAGTACTCGCCTAGCCGCATCCCAGTGCGTACGGTTCTAACAAGATAAAAACTTGCTAAGTTCTCTCACCGCGTTGGCGATATCAGGTCGTGTACCACGAACTAAGTACTGGAGTGATCCAACAATGCCTCTGTAGTCATAAGGCTGCGCCGCAATTCTGCTGTGCGCTCATTTTCGTCTCTGGCTCTAATGTTAGGCCAGGCACTTGTGGTGTCGTCACCGGTGCGCTGTTAACCATCTTGTACTTTGTGATCAACTCTGCAATGTATTTGCGCTGTGAGATCATCATCACTCGCTGTTCTCTATTGCGTTGCACCTCCATTTTTAGGATATAGTGAATGTCACCAAGGTCTTTCATTTTAAACCGATTTGATAATTCGGCTTTCAGCCTGTTGATGAGTCGCATGTTCCGCGACATGATCGTCAGATCATCAACATATACCACGACTATACGCCATTCTTCTCCCACTTTTTGCACGTAGATGCAAAACTCTTTGTGACAGCGTGCAAAACCCATCGACGTCAAGAAGGTATGAAGGACTCTATACCAGATGCGAGGGGCTTGCTTCAAGCCGTAAATGCTCTTTTGAAGTTCACAGACCAGATGCTCATGGCCTCGCTTCATAAAGCCGTGAGGTTGCCTCATGTAGATTTTCTGCTCCCCTTCCATTGTGCCATTCAAGAACGCCGTATGGACATCCATCTGATGGATATGACAGTCCAATATGGTTCCTATCGCCAGCACTAGGCGTAACGACTCAAATCGTGCCACCGGCGCGTATACCTCGTCACAGTCTACCCCAAACTCTTGGTGGTTACCTTGTGCTACTAGGCGTGCTTTGAACCGCTCGACGGTACCGTCAGCGTTATACTTTACAACTAGTACCCAATGACATGGCAAAGCGTTACGCCCGGGTGGCAGTCGTACGAGTCTCCACGTCCCATTCTCGATCAAGGAGTCGTATTCTAGTTCAAGAGCCTGTTTCCACTGCTCTCTATGAGGTCCACTCAACGCTTGTTTGAGCGATCGGGGTGTAGGCACTTTGTGCTCCAGTATATCCTGTGCAACGTTCTTATCCAACATCGCCTGAAAGCACTGATAATCCTGATATCTCTTAGGTTTCTTAGCCTCTCGACGCGGTCGCGGTTCTCGGCTTTGCGGTACCTCCACTAGCCCCGCGCGTCGGCGTTTGTTCTTAGCTCCCACTGCTGGGCCAGCCGCCTGCGTAGGCGATTCGGCTCCCACTGCGTCGGTAGACGACTGTGTAAGTGGGCCAACTCCCACTACCTCCGTACTTTCACCGGTAGGTGTGTTTGTTTCCTCTGCTGCGGGTGACTCTCGCGCGGCAAATTCAGTTGTGAGAGCTTCTTCGGTTTGTCCGAAAGCTCGTTTGACCATTGCGGCTACATTGGTCGTATCGAACAGCACATCCCGTGATATGAGGTGTTTGTTGTTATAGGTGTCCCATAACCGGTAACCCTTAGTATCCTCCGATATTCCGAGGAATCTGCACTTAACAGCACGAGCAGAGAGCTTCTTGTCTTTCCGCAGGGCAGCTGGTATGTGCGCAAAACAGACTGAACCCCAGACAGGTAGCTCCTTTACGTTGGGTGGTTTCCCGTTCACCATCTCATACGGTGTCTTGTATCCCAACCGTCTCATAGGTGTGCGATTCTGCACATAAGTCATGTACATCAGTGTTTCTGGCCACCATTTGTGCGCCATATCGGCATCCTTGAGTGCACAGCGCACTCTATCCAGTTTACTCTGGTGATCCCGTTCTGCAGCTCCATTCTCTTCAGGGCTGTAAGCATTTGATGTCTGAAAGACAATGCCCTTTCCTTTACAGAAGTTTTTAAATGCAGCGTTTACAAACTCAGTGCCGCCATCGGATCTGATCCGACGAATCGTGAACTTTCCCTCACGTTCTAGTTGCAGTAGTAGCTCTTCTACTTTCTCAAAGACTTCTTTCTTACTGCGCAGAACATAAGTCCAACGCCACGACGTATTGTCGTCAATAATACTCAGGAAGTACTTGATAGTCCCCTGACTTCCGTACACTCCCATTGTTTTCATGGGGCCATTGGTGTCCATATGAATGGTGCTGATTGGCTGTTCGTCCCTCGAACCTTTTGTGTTGCGGTAGGACATTCTCCGCTTCTTCATCTCCGCACATGTTGAGCAAAAGAACGGAATCTTCCGTAATCCCGAAGCTGACATTGTAGGCAACCCGCCTACCAGCTTCATGCTCAGCATATCTATGAGCGTATCTTTATTTATGTGTCCTAGTTTTACATGCCATTCCTGCAGTGTATTTTCAAGTCTCCCTGACTCTGGGAGCTCTAGTGGCTTGCATGGTTGCGTTTTCACTGCACTACACAGTATTTGTCGCTCTAAAAGCGTTTTATTCTGCACATAATAGGCTCCATTTATTGCTTTTGCAATAAATACAAGTTCATTGTCAAAAAGAACAAATTTGAACTTTCCGCTCAGTGATCCAATTATTTGGTACCCACTGCGTCTGAGCCAGAACTCGCTCAGAATGTTCGAGGTAGCGTGTGGTACCATTGCTATGTTATCGAATAGAAACGGTTTAATCCCTTTAGGACCACACAAATACAGCTTAATTGTACCGATATGTGTATTAGAGTGTTTAGAGCCCTGAGCAAAGGTAAACATGTACTGTGTATTGGGCGTCTTCCTCACAAACCGTGTCATCTCGCTGGTTAGGCCGTGTCCGCAGCCTGAGTCCAGCACCCAAGAATCCGTTGTTAGATATGAGTCACCATCTAATAGAAACGGATACAAAGATCGTACCTTGCTTTCCAGTTCACTCATCATACCAGCGAAGCGCTCCGTCGTCGCCACAATCCCTTGATTGTTGACTTCCACTGACTTTTCCTCCATGGCTTCGTCGCCATCGGATTGCTGAGGACCGTCTTGACTCTTGTCCTTAGCGTCGACATCAACTGCGTTGACGACTGAGTCCATTGGCTCGTCTTCGTCGTCAAATGGTGCAGTGCCCCGTCCAGGTGTCACCGGCAACTCAAGTGCACTCGGTGGAGGGCTCACATATCCATCAGGACTGAGAGGTGCCTTTTCTTGCACAGCCCGGCAAGCATCGACAGGCACAGCTGCCTGTAGGCACTCCTGAATCGGAACCTCTCGACGGCATCTAAGGCCATTATCTCGCCCTTACTCTTGCGCCCAAAGATGGCACAGAGCTTGGCCTCCACACGGTCGAGCGTAAACTCAGTCGGCGTAAAATCGATGGCTTGACCTCATAAATGGTTCGGTAACACTCCCAGAACCTTGAGCATCAATAGATTTGACGAGATGACGCCCGTCTGCAACGCTTCTCCGCTGTTGCGGTTGACCTGATCTTTCAGTGCTTTTAGCCGTGCAAAGAGGTGACTTACACTCTTAAAGTCAGCATGCACTGCTTGTTCGAATTGCTGTAGCAATCCGACAACACCTGCCGCAGTGTTGAGGCCGTAACGCCTTTCAATGTCGCGCCAAATCACATGGACCGGCTGGTGCACCTTGTCATCAAGCTTGTAGGATGCCGGCATTGTCAAGCTCAGCAAATCCATGATGTACGACTCTTGTTGATCCACGAAGGCCAGCTGCAAAGCGTGCCCTTCTTTTTCCTTCTCGGGAGCATCATCTTTCGGTGGTGCTACCGTCGGCTTGCCCGCCAGAGAATCTTCGTAGCGAACAGCTGGTTTCATTCTCTTGGCCTGAATCTCTTCGACCAGACGTTGACTGCTCTTTGAGCGGAGGTGGACCAAAACTCGGTCCTTCCACGAGGCAAACTGTGCCTGCTCACCGCTGAACTTCAGCGCGCTCAAGTTGTTGTTGGGCTTGCACATCTTACTTGAAATGTTAAAATGAATCTTAGAACACTAATAGGAAACTCACTATAGTGTGCTTTATTACTCTTTATCCTCTATTCTAATGCCTATGCTCTAGAACCGTGCTCGGTGTCTGAGGCAAAAGAGGAAGTGATCTCGTCTTCGGACTGCGTCCTCGACTGCCTCACTCCTCGGCCTCTACTCGTCATCGCACTATGGATGGCAGGCAGCTCTCTGCCTGTACTATCCAGATCGCATATGGCGATCTGAACTTCCTCTAGTACTTGCATAATACAAATACTTAACAGTTTAAAGAGGTTTCTGTTTCATTGTTAATTTAACTCTTCGGGCAGACAGGGCAAGCCTGCTGCCCGCAACGAGTGGAGCGCGCTCTGCGCGACTCTCCATTCAACACCACCCTAACATGGTGTTTTAGGTACGCGAGTGCGCTCTATTAATCTCTACCACTAATTACAATCCAAAAATACTGAGGGTTTACCGTATGGTTCCTCTTTTAACTGCCGCTTGTGTCATATCAACATCAATATCGAGCTCTAAACATTGCTTCACACGCTGCGTCGTTGATCACAGCTTCACGTCGGTGGGTTACCAAGCGGTGTTGATTCAATTCCAGCTTCGATATGGCTGCCTTGTCCAGCAAGCAATGAACCTCGTACCTCCATTCATTGCGTGATATCTGGATAATAACTGTGTATTTTCACGGCAGAATAGATGAAAATAGTTTTTCCGGAGCAGCAGGAGGAGTTTCCCACGAAACCAACGCAGATCAGGATGTAGAGCAGCGTTAGTTTCGAATTTGCTCTTTAGAGCACACGCATTAACCCTCCACGCCACACCCTGGCAACGGAGGCGCTGCAATGAATTAATCAATTGGTGCCCTTGCGGCACGCCCCCAACAACGATAATAGCGATGGAAAAATAACCTAGTAATATAATCTACATGTATCGATCAGTATCCTTGATGGCGATATGCCGGAGTCCCCGCCTGGACCTCCGAGACATCCATGTGTTATGCTTACGCAGTCGTTGTCGTGGGAATACATCGGTAATCATTGCCCTAGGGATCACCTGAAGCACAGATACACTTTAATAACACTCCAACTTTTACGTTATCCCACACGCCTCACCACACTGATGTCGTCCGCGGTGCAAGAAGCACCGATCGATAACTCCCCATGTTCTCATCAATGGACAATGAGCCCTGAGGACGTTAGCACACTGACCACGAAGTTTGGTGCTGAGCCAACACGAGCAGAAATCAGAAAATGGCCGCAAGAACTCAAAGACCGTCGCAAGACGGAGTTACACTGTAAGCGGATGGCGCGTTTTCGGAATAAAAGAGCAGCTGAGAAGAAGACCACGCAGAGAGAGTATCTGCATCTCGAACAAAAGCTTCAACAACGTATCGCCATGTTGCTCCGTTCTGGAGTCTGTGAAGGGTCAAGTCCTGGCGAAAAAGTCCAACGTGAACTACAACGACTCGTCTTGGAGCGTGAAATGTTACGTGAAGAAAACAACGCTATTCGACTGCAACTTGTGCAGTATCAGAAATTCGCGTTAATAATTCAAAACGAAAACAACATTCTCATGAACCCACGTTGTGGAGAGAACCCACACACTAAAGAACCCGTCCAAGCCAACGGTGCCACAGTTCGCCGCATTAAATCAACGTAGCGAACAGTTTGCGAACAAACAGGCGAACGCGTATATTTGCCCAAGGGAAAACCGACATTTTTCTTCCATCCGTTTTCACGACAAGAGTTCGATGCAGTACTTCGTCGGCACGACAAAAACTCGGTCTGTGATTCAGCAAACTTAACGTGGAATGGGAACTATCTCGGATGGAATGTATATCACGGAGCAGTTACCCCTGGGAATAAATGGCTGCTCGATCAAATCCGATGCGTGAAACGCATGAATTGGTCGCTCGACAACATTGTGGACAGAATGTCCAGCGAAGATGGTACCAGTAAATGGCCAATCATGCCAACAGCGAGAGATATAGGCGCCGCAGCTGAAATCGACATTCAGACGCTGCAACGTTTCGACGAAAACGCTTACGTGCTTGTGCGTAGCTATTCGGGAAACGTCAACTACCGATACATGTGCCTGGTGCAGCGATCACAACGAAGCATTATCAGAGGCAAGCGTGTCCAGAAGTTTTACTACGTCCTCGGAGACACTGACGCTAACGCCCGTAGCCGTAACACTGAATCCACGCTTCAAGATGATGTTCAGTGGATCATAGAAGAGGGAGGTTACTCTCTTACCCTTCAGGAGGTTGATGACACGACAACGAATGTTGTTTTTGACAGTTTGGGCTGCTTTTATAGTGAAGAACAATCTTTAAGCCACTTCATCCTGTTCGGCCACATTGTTACTCGATGGGAGCAGCTGGTCAAGTCGTTGAACCTGCTCAAGTGTTGAGAGAAGGCAAGTGTTCAGTCTATTCAATTGGATACCGACGTATGGAGGCATAAATACAAGCATATCCGTACTTCTCTGGTCCACCCTACTATGGCCATTACGATATTGTTGGCATAACAGACGAAGTGGATAAAGTTAGAAAGCACCCAGCATACCATTCGATAGCTCACGATACAGTGCATGTTCCTTTCGTGCTAGCTGGTCCAAACACGACCTTTTTTGGAATGATAATCGAGCTTTTCCCGGAGAGCTGTGAGGTCATGCCAGAAAAAATGTCGTGATTCTATCAATTTTTAGCGATAATTCACCGCGCTTTTACGCGAGCTCTAGGACTAGATTGGCTACATCGCTGCACACAGGACTAGACTATAAAAGCCGCTGAAGGCATCGAGTATAAATGAGGTTTTACTGTCCGATATAGCTATATCTCAGCAGCAGACAAAGAGGGGAAGGGCAAAATTTGTAACGGGGTTACATGAAGGGGTACCCTAAGAAAGGGTACCGCCTTTAGAAGTTGATATACTTCTGTGGGTATTTGTTTTAATACTCTGTTGGAGTGGTGTGGGCCACACTCCAGGTATGGACCACACTACTGCCACGTAGGTTGAGGTGGCTGAGGGCCAACCAATAGTAATTAACCTACCTTTTATATGCATAATTAGGATAAATTATAGTTAATTAGGAGTTTGTATTACAGGCCAAATGAACCTAATTAACTATAAATAAATCAGTCTAAAATCTACTCTAAACTGGCTATTAAGTCCCCTCAGACCAGGGACTAGTGAACTGCCGTTCACTTAGAGTTTGTATACTCTTAATAGCACGCTTCCTCTAAGCAAGGCGCTCGTGTGACCCCGTCACACTTGGTAGCACTTGTAGTCAATCCACGCCTACGCGAGTAGATTGGCTACCTGAATCCTCTGTGGCTCCTACAAGGTAAGCCAGGATGGATAGAGGGGAGTTCCCTCATTTGACCGACTCTCAGCTTGAGTCGGTCCGGAAGATGGTGGGCATCTTTGGAGGAGATGCCCTCCGAAGCTTGGCGGCTGCTACGCCGGCCGAGCAGGTCGAACGCATCGAGGCGTTCGACACGTACGAGAAAGGGCTTATCGCCCACGTACAGGGGCTGCAGACCCCCGTCGCTGAGGTGAAGCCAGCCCAACCTAAGCCGTTGAGGCTTAAGGTTAATCCTTATGAGGGAAAGGAGGGAGAGAACCTCCACGTCTGGGTCAGAGAGGTAGAGCTCGCGATGGACGCGGCTCTAATCTCAACCGAGCGACTTCGGGTCGCTTTCGCCCTATCCAACCTGGGAGGTCGGGCGAAGACCTGGGCGTACACGCGCGAAGCGACAACGCCGCGTTGTTTCACAACCTGGGCTCAGCTGTGTCAACAGCTTAGAGCCGCCTTCCTTCCGGCGAACTACGAGTATCGCCAGCGCTCGCGCTTCCTTGCCTGTAAACAAGGGATGCGTGAGCTGCACGAATACATCCAGGAGATGCGAGTACTCAATGAATCTCTGGTGGGGAACCCCCTACCTGAACACATCAAGGTGACAGTGTTCATGGATGGCCTGAAGGTAGGCCCATCCCGCACACAGTTGTTCCGCGTGCATGCGAACACAATGGAGGAGGCGATCCAGATCGCCCTCCAAGAGGAGTACAGCCACCGACAGGCTCGTACTCCTACGTCGGTGTGACAAGGCCACAATGCGTCATCAGGCGCAGTGAAAGGGGCTCCAGCAGCTGGAGCTAGCACCGGGCCGGTACCCAAGGAACTGGGTACGGCCGTACAGAGCTCCATCCGTTGCTACGGATGTGGGAAGCTCGGACACATGCAACGTGCCTTCCCTGCGGGAGGGCAAAGGAAGTTCCCTTCCAAACCTAGGGGATCGAGGGGCCCGTGGCAGAAGCCGCGACCCAAGAGCCAGGGGAACTGGGGTCACCAGTAGGGGCGGGGCGCCCAACTGGGGAAGATCTATGTCCCCATGGTAGGAGTGCGGACGGCGCACGCCATGGAGGCTTAGCCCCTGAGAGCCTGGGTGCTCTCGAGACGAGGAAGAGCAGCGGCGGACTGCTCGTGGTACACGCAAGTGTACGGGGATATGGAGATCCCTTTAGAGTCCTGATTGACTCTGGGGCGTCGACGAACTTTGCTCGACACCAGACGGTCGCGCGGAATGGCGACAAGTATGCTGATGCTTTGCGAGAAAGCAAAGGCAAGGGCCAGGTCTCGGTGAGACTGGCCGATGGTACAGTGGTTAACGTACCTGGGGTCCGTATGGACCTGGCTGTAAAGTTTGAAGACTTTGACAGCACGGAGTCGTTCCTTGTCCTAGACATGGACAAGTACGACTTGATCCTGGGCATGCCGTGGCTCGAAAAGCACGAGCCCTGGATCGATTGGCGCGGCAAAGCCATTGGGGCTAGCCGGCCTGCAGTCTCCGACAGAGCTTTGGTGAGTAATGTTCCCACCTCTGTTCGGGACTGGGGCGCCAGAGACGGTCGCCAAGGCGCTTATGCACCCGAAGAAGTACTGGGAGTCACGGACTCCAACGAAGATGTTGCGATGAGCCTCGCAACCGGTCGTGAGACCAAGGCTCATTGCCAAGCGTGTGGGATTGCCACGACGGCAAGTCCCAACGCTGAGAGTCGTCGCGCCGTATGGGCTTCGACTGTGGCAGTGCCGGACGGCACTGACCAGGCGGGTAACGTAGGTCCGCAAGCAGCAGAGGCTGCTGAGGAGAGCGCTAAGGGCGTCTCGTGTGTGTGTAACATAGGTCCACAAGTGGGTAACATAGCTCCACAGGCGGGTAACGTAGTTCCGCAAGCGGGTAACATAGGTCCGCAAGCAGCTGAGGCTGCTGGGGAGGACGCCGAGAGCGCCTCCGGTGTGGGTAACATAGTTCCACACAAGGTCGAAGAGACCGAGAAGAAGATCGAGAGCGCAGCAGGCGTCTCTAGCGTGGGTAACAGAGTTCCACGCGGGGTCAAGAGGACCAGTACGAGTGCGGAGGTGTCGTTGAGCACCTCCCGTGTGGATAACCAAGTACCACACTCGGAGTCTGGGACCCCACCGGCACGACCGGTCGAAGAACAATGCCATGTCTTCGACGGCGTGTCCGGTCGTCAAGTTAGGGCAGGTGCCGTCCGTCTGGAGGCACTGCCAGAGGTGTCAGCACTGCTGAACCTCGAGGAATTGTCCATGAAGGACTTCCTGGCCGAGTTGAAGGCCGGAGAGATTGCGGAGATGGTGCTCCTGAAGCCTGAGACCTCTCCTGAAGACTTGAACTCTTCCTCCGTAATGGACGAGGATGTCCTGGAGGGGTTCACGAAACAGCGCGCAACGCGCTTGGATTCTGAGATTCTCAAGAACCCGGAGGATCCAGTGTATACTCTTGTGAAGGAATACTCGGATGTGGTGTCGAAGCATCCACCATCCCAACTCCCGCCGGATCGGGGAGTTCGGCACGAGATTGATCTCGTGCCAGGCACAAAATACTGTGTCACGAGACAGTGGCCTCTACCTCGCGAGCAGTGCGAGGTCATAGATGCCTTCTTCGTCGAGAAGGCGAAGTCGGGCATGGTGCGGGAGTCGAAGTCCCCGCACTCGACGCCGACCTTCTGCGTTCGGAAACCGAACGGGAAGTGGCGTCTGGTTCACGCTTGCAACAAGCTGAACAATGCGACGGTACCGGCACAGACGCCGATCCCTCGCAAGGATGTGTTGCTTAACAACATGTCGGGCTGTACGCTGTACAGTGCCCCGACTGTAATGAATGGAAGAACCCAAGGTCTAAAACGTTCATATCGGGCGAACGCAGTGGCTGGCTAACTATTTGGATATCCCAGCCACCTACCTGACCAGCTTCAACAATAACCCTGTGTACCAACTAGTCATCGGTGAGGCGACGGAGCGGCGGCGGTCGCTGCAGGCGGTTACCCATCAGAGCAGCACTGTTGTGGCGCTGCTGCGACACCTTGCTAATGGTGTGGCGGTGCAGTCCGAAGCCCGCTGCAGCCGAGGTAATGCTGCCTGGAGGAAGATGGCCGCCGACTGACCGTTGAGAGAGGTACAGCGCAACGGCCACCTTGACGTGTGGCGAAAGGTCGTGTTGGTGCTGGCCGTCGTGACGTGGGAGAGTTGAGGTCAAAAGAAGTGTGAACGGAGCGTCAGCTGCAACGCGGAAACAAGTGGTTGGCGGTGGTGAAAGCGCGCCAATAGTTATGCTTGTCTAACCTTCAATTTAGGCGCCAAGATAACTAATTAGTTCTAACCAATCAAATACCGTCATGTATATTATGTATTCCACAAAAAAACCTAACGGGCCATAGTAGGGTGGACCAGAGAAGTACACCATAAAAACTGATCAACTGTAGTGGGTTTGGGTTTGGATAGCCTAATCCAGCCTATGCAGTGGGGCGACAAGTTGATCTTCAGATTGGTAGTGGCAGGGCTGTCACCACCAACCATAGATACGATAACTGGACGATTGTCTTGTTGTCCCGACCGGGTGGATAGGATAGCGAGAAGTACAGTATGAGTTTTTCTTAACAATACACCAAGCAGAATACGTTAAGGGAGTGTCCGCTACTCCATTCTTGGAGTTCTAGCGCGAATACCCACCACATCAACTCACCAACGACGTACCACATCATAAACATTATGTTTAACACGACATAGGCAAGAAATACTTAGTGTACTGTGGTGTTTTCTATAGTGAGATCTACTTACTCGCGATTGAGCAAATGATGCCGTGGGCTATAAAGTAGAGCCCCCGCGATTTAAGGGGAAAAATGTACATAATACAATTATGAATTATTACATACAGTACAACATCGACACTGTCCTACAGTAAGCCGCCAGGTACGCAGGAGCGGCTAGCTCCGTCCGTATTAATGGACTGGTCGAAATGCTATACTCGCTAGACACGGCGGCCGACCAGAGTGGAGTGCCCCAGGATACGTTGAACTCCCTCCGGGTAATGCAACCTACGCTCGAAGTACTAAAACTCTCCGTTGCTCTGGAAGCCGTCATGGCGAATGGGCAGACGCAGATGTGCGCCAAGGAAGTGTTGCTGGACTTAGAATTGGCTACAGTGGCAGGGTAGGTGGTACTAAGGTCGGTGCCATGCTTGGTGCTGGCTGGCGACGGTGGTGAATTCCTCCTGGGTCGTGAGTTGCTCAAGCGATTAGGTATCGACGTGGAACTGCAATTATCTCAATTGGCTGGTTCGTCACTACTCGAGGACGAGGTGGACGAATTTCCAGTAGGTGACGAGATCCCTCTGGCTACGGGCGCAACAGAGACTGAAAATTCCCTTGGTCAGTTGATCAAACGTGCTGCCATCAACGGTCTACCTGTCGATCACGTCGGAGCACTCCGTGAATTGGTTGCTGCATTTCCGTACATTTGTCGCGACAGAGTTGGTCCTGACCCGCCAGCTGATGCTGAACCACTCCGCGTGACTGTGCAGCCAGACGCAGTACCCTATCGCAGCCATCCACGGAAGTACGCGCCTCTGTAAGCCCAATTCATCCGCGACTACGTGAAATGACAATGTCTTAGTGGAGCCAAATAACGAGTCGCGGTGGGCTTGGGCAGTGGTCCCGGCGCGCAAGCCAGGCACGCAAGATAAGTTCCGTCTAACTATCGACTACAGACCTGTCAACAACGTCACCATTCCGATTGCAGGTGGAATACTTTCAGCTGCATCCTTGCTTGACGCGTTCGAGAATTTCAAGGACAAGAAGGTATTTGGTAGGGCTGATTTCGCTCAAGGCTTTTGACAAATGCCTCTACACGAAGACACTCGAGAAACGCTCTCATTCATTACTCCTGATGGCGTGTTCACACCTACCAGAGTGCCGCAAAGTGGCATGGACTCATCATTGCACTTCCAGAACCAAGTGCAGGCCAAGTTGGCACCTTTAATCCCGTATTCGGCAATTGTGTGGGTCGACGATGTGTGCTTTGCGCCGACAGTAGAAGCGTTCTTCAAGACGCTCCGCACATTTTTGAAATCGTGCACAAGGCCCGCTTCAAACTCAATATGGCGAAATCATCGTTGTCCGAGCCGGATATCTTATCGTGTGGCCGTCTAATCAAGGGTGAAGGTGTCCGCCACGACCCCACCCGCGTCAACGCGCTTGCTAACTTGCCGCTACCAGCTACAGTGGCAGATCTGCAGTATTTTGTATGTGCCACGAATTGGTTGCACGACTCGCTTCCGGACTACGCACTCATGATCGCCCCACTACAGCACAAACTGAATGCCGAACGCAGTCAGATCGGACGTCGCAACCGGAACGCTCTGAATGTGGCCACAACGTGGTCAGCTAACGAACGAGCTGTCTACGACGCAGTGGTTGCTTTGGTAGCCGATTCATCTCTTTTGACGTTCCCCGATGCAAATGCTGAGTTGCTCCTCTTTACAGACGTCTCTGCCACCGGATATGGCATTATGGTTACTTAAGTCCGAGACTGGGACGAAGCATTGTCAGTTGACAGACAACCTCATGAGTTGGTTATCTGTAAGGGCGGAACTTTCAAACACTCAGAACGAAATTGGTCGGTTGTGGAAAGGAAGATTTTCCTATAGTCAAGGACGGTCATGACCTTGAATATTTGCTACTTCGGCCATAAGGATTTCGCTTGTATTGTGGCCATACCAACTTGGCGTACATTTTTGCTCCCGACGTTGAGCTGATGAAACATGTTCGCGACCGATTGCAGCGTTGGGCTATGCGGCTCTGTGGCCTTCACTACAAAATCGAGCACATCCCAGGTGAGAAAAATTCTAAGCTGACATAGTTTCTCGCTGGAACACGCGTGATACCGAGCAGATTGCAGCCGTGCAGACTCGTAGTCATCCAGTCACCCCTGTGTCCTCGCTGTCGCGCCTCTGCCCTCTCGATGACGAGAATTTTATGTTTCCGGCTCGTGAAGACATTAACGTTGCTCAAGAGGCCGCTTCACGTGAATTTTCCCGGTTGAACAACTTTTCGGAAGAAGAGAATGGAGTGGTGACTGTGGCGAAGTGGTTCTGGGAAATCGTAAGACGCAGGAGTCCTCTTGCACACTGCGCCCGAACTGCCAACTAACGGAGGGGGTACTCCGATCTTCCGTGAAACTCGGGTGATCTCGATAGACGCGCTTGTTGGGAGAGATGGCGCAGCGGGGATACTTCTACTCGCTGCGCCGTGCAGTTATCGAGCTTCGATCTTAGGTGTCTTGAGTTGATCTTGGCCCAAGACAGTGTCGATCTTAGCTCGGGGGGGTCTCGTGGTCGGTGTGTGACCTTTATCCAATAGTTCCAATACGTGCTTGCCGCTTCCTATAGCGGGTCTTGAGATTTGAGGGTTGATGCACGTTCAGCCAAGCAATCTGGGCGTAGGGGTTCTACTTAGGGTTGATCTTGATCTTGCGTAACGTCGGGAGGGCCAATCTCGTATATCCCTGCCCGGAATAGCGTAGATGAAGGAAGACTTGTGTAGTAGAAGGTAAAAGCAACTCTGAATTAATGGTTAATGTACTATACTTCCCATCTGTGGCTATCCATGCTGCACTGGCTTCAAAATACCCATAATAAAGCTAAAATCGATATTTACCTGTCAGGATCGATGTCGCGTGGGTATAATCGTCTTGGGCAGGGATAATAGTACACGCATTCACTTGGTCATTATAGTGAGTGTCACTATATCGAGGATCACCATAAGGAGGGATTGCCCTTGATCTCGATTGACGGGACGAGACCGAAGTCGGAAAACTTCTTATCTGCTTCACCACATGACCATCGACCATCGCATTTGGATCCGCACTGGAGCACATGATTTGCTCGCTCGAATTTTTGTGGTTTCTCACTGCGGATCCAAGGACACCGTGGTCAAGAACCGATGCTCTTGGTTCTGAAGAACCGTTTTCACATCTCAAGACTAGAGGACAAAGTGGCAAAATTTGTTAGTAAGTGCTTATTATGCAAACATTTCAAAGGACCTCGTCAAATATCCCGCCGTATGGTCCGTTGCTGACTCCCATCCGGAAAAACGAGAATGTTCACTGGGATTTCTTGACGCTCGGCGAAGGCCTTGGCGATTCATCATACCTGCTTGTTGTGAGAGATGGGCTATCCCATTTTTGCGAGCTTTTCCCTTGTGGTTCACCAACCGCGTACATTGCTGCTGAAGCATTGACATTCTGGCATGCACGGTATGGGCTACGAGAGACGCTGCTCTCCGACCAAGGACCACACGTTCTCAACGAGATGATGAAGCATCTGTACGCAAGGTTGAAAGTGGAGTTGAGCTTCACTCCCGCTTATTCTCCGTGGCTGAACGGTTCAGTCGAACGCCTGATAAGGACGTGCTTCAAGTTTTCAGAGCATTGTTAATTGAGTATGGACAGGACACCGGTGAGTGGCTTTATCTACAGCTCGCAGAGCAGGTGAATCTCAATCAAACGAGAGTTCAATCGCTAGCAGGATGCGCACCATTTGAAGTGTTACAGGACTTCCAGCTTCATCAACCCTATATGTGATCGTGGTACCTGCAACCGCCGAAAG
The DNA here is from genome assembly GCA_008079305.1 of Phytophthora palmivora. Classification (NCBI taxonomy): domain Eukaryota; phylum Oomycota; class Peronosporomycetes; order Peronosporales; family Peronosporaceae; genus Phytophthora; species Phytophthora palmivora. The sequence goes on from VOQZ01002265.1 coordinate 42,403, forward strand.
GAACGAGTGCGTCGTCGACATGGACAACATTGCAGGTTTCGTTGATCAGCTTCGTGTGTCACTCCACTCTATCCACAAAGAAGTGACTAATGTCAAGGAGCGTCAAAGAGATCGCGATACGCGCATCATAGAACTGCGGCCAACTTCGACATCAGCGACTTCGTTCTCTGGTCCAGAGTTGACCAACGCCTGCCCAACCATAAACGCTTAGGGGATTGGGTTGGTCCGTTCAAAATCGTCATCGCACTGCCTCACTCGTTTGAGATCGAGCACTTGGTGACAGGGCAAAAATATGACGTCCAAGCTTTCCGCTTGAAGTTTTATGCGGATGCAGAGTTAAATACAACTGCGGAACAACTAGAATTAGTCTCGAGTCAAGGTATGTTGCTTGGTGTCGACAAGTTCATCGATCATCGGTTTAATAGTGCACTGAACCGATGGGAACTTCTCGTGTTCTTGATAGGGCAGCAGGCAATCGAAAACCCTTGTCAGCCCCTGACTACGCTCCTGCAAGATGTCCCAACCTAAGTCAAGGATTTAGTGTCCACGACTAACGAAAATGATGAACTACATGATCATGTTGATTAGCATTACCGCAACTCTCGCCGTGACCAAGCATTGGTAAGCAGTGTCGCCGATTACGGCCCCGGTCCAAGGTTTTTACGCTGAGGTCACATTGGATGCCAACATCCCGTGTGTACTGGCCAATGGGGGATCTAGACACACGCCTCGATGTCTATCGAGGGCGGCGTAATAGTGCCGCATTGCTTGGATGGACGGAAGGCGCGCTGCATGATAGTTTAGTGGGCGCTGGCACGCGCACCCCAACTATATGTTTAAGGCACGGCGAAGGTGCAATCTTCCATGGCCGACTATCTGCCTGCTTCTGCTCATCAATAAACTCCCCTCTTTCAACACACCCAGGGTATTCGCGACACATATTTACTCGACCAGAATTTAACGATGGGATTGAGAATTTCGTTTCTGGTGTTGACAGAAATCGGTTGCGAATCAAACCAGTCGGGACGTTGCTAGGGTGAAAATGGTATTACGCACCATGTACTCAGTCCGAGGAAACAGGACCTCTAATTGCCCATGCGACTTTTACCACACGTATTTGTTGCTCACTAGAAGACGCCGCTGTAGCGGTGTCGGCATCAAATGTCACTTCTTGGCCCCTACTTTTTACTTCACCACGTTAGCAGAGTGGTCAGTATGGCAGTGTGTCGACTCAAGTTCTTCAGCAGTTTGACGTGAACTCACATGTGATGGTAACCGACATACGTGGGCAAGTTAACGTTCGATACCTTCATCTTGATGTGCGATGGTCAAAGATCGAAAAGAACGGCAAACGTGGTGTTTCATATATCGCAGCAATCGCTGATACCAAGGCTAACGCCTCCAGTCGAGCTGCTGAATCTGACGCTAATGTCCAGTGGGTGCACCAAAGTGGGTATTGTATAAAATTCACTGAAGTGAACGAGACTACAATTGATGTTGCGTATGATCGTTGCTCCCAGTGTGAAAGTGAAGCTCACGCTCAGCTTCTTTTCGTTGACTGGGCACAAGTGGTGTGTCGGTGGTCGCAGCGAATGACGTCCTCGAAGTTGATTGAGCCAGGTCAATAAACATATAATAATGGTCAGCGTATCAAATGTGGTACCCTGAAGGCCGCATCTTGTGAAATTAAAACGATTTACCAATACACTTCAAAGCCAGTCGTTCATAGCATGCTCGTAGCTTCGACCAAGTTGCGCGATAAACGTCATTCAGAAGTGTTTCACTTGCCTCGGCTCGACGTAATTTACTTGAGCAACTTCGGAATCGTTAGTTGACCAGTAACAAGTACCAACATGAGATCTGGCAAAGAAATAGCAGTGGATACTCTTGGCCCCCTCGGGAGCAAACATCACTGGCGCGCGCCGACGATCATTGACACCAGCACAAGATTACTCGAAATTGCAAACATGGATGTCGGAACGATCGCTGAAGCAAGGCGGATGGTGAACCAAGTCTGGTTCAACCGATATCCTCGAACGGAACGGTGTATTTATGACCAAAACCCAGAATTGCACAATGAATTTTGGGAATTATTGCAAAGTATGTAGTGGAAAACAGTCCAACGACCACGAAGAATCCCCAGGCATTGTAGAGTGGTCACATCGGTCCATCAACAAAACACTCAGGACAGAAAGTATTTCGACAGAGGAAGAATGGGAGAACCTTATCTCGTCAGTGATGTTTGCCATGCGGGCCCAACATCACACAATGACAGGGTTAGCATCCACCCAGGCAGCCTTTGGTCGAGACATGCCCTTTGACGTTCCTGTCGAAGTTGACTGGAAGCAACAGGAACAACGCAAAGAGCAACAAATTCAGAAGGCAGTGCAGCGTGAAAACCAAGGAAGACTGGAACATTGATATCACTTTGATGTGTCACTGGGGGTTTGAAGGCAAATTTCAAAAGTGATTAGATTGTTGCGCAAGTTGGACGTTAAGTACAATTACCCTCCCATTTCCTTTGCTGACTAGCACAGGAATGCTGCCAATCGCGCTCCGTGCAACCGTCGGCCCTTCGTGAAGGCCTGTTCGGTGCTTCGCTTCTGCGATATCAACGAGCGAAAGCGGGCTAAGCGTGGGTTTCTCTTCTCTACTAGCATCGTTTGTTGTGCCGCGGCAATGTTAGCTGTTCTAGAGTTTTGAATTTCATCTGCTGGTAATCTGGACAGCGCATCGGCTACCACGTTCTCATGTCCTCGGACGTACACCAATTCCAGTCCATATTCTTCGATTTCTACTCTCCGTCGAAGTGTCTGTTTGTTGGTGAAGGTTATTTGGACTAAATTTTACTAGCCGAGCGCCGCCGCTACGTGGCGGTAGTGAAATCTTTGGTTGGTACTGGCTACACCAATGTATGTACTGCCCATCCTTTGTTTTAGCTTTAACTAGCACAGCTTCGCGAGCTCCAATGCACATTATCCTGATCTTAATATATATATTATTTTAGTGAGTGAGTATGATACCCGACTGGGTTAACCTTCCCCTACAAATCATTTGATTCTATCCGATGCGCTGCATTCGTACGGCGTATACCATGTATACCGTTGCGTTTCAGGCTTCTGACAGCCACATAATTTGAATCGGGTAGCGAGCGGGAAGGGAGGCTCCACGACAGAGGAGGATGGATCTACGCGTGCGAGCCGCTCTAAAGCGACCGCTAATTGGGTCCGATGCGCGCCGTGTGGACGAGAGTAACAGCAGCGAGTCTGAGCCATCCGACGGCGACGTTTGGATACCAACCCCCGCTGCGAGCGGTGCGAATCAGCGAATTGCAAATCATCTGAGTCTCTGAACGTCTCTGATGCACTATATTCCAGTAGAACAAGCTAGGGAGTCGCCCCCACGCGCATATTGGCTCCACCGCCGAATACGGTCCGATTGTCGTCATGGGATGATTTTGACAAGTATCTGGATGCGTATCAAGCGCAGACGTTCCAGTTAAAGATTCGTTCTAATTACCGGTCGGAGAATGCAATTTGCTCACTTATTTTTTGCTGCATGTTATAGATATTCAGGATACGCTCTAATAGGACAGTGGGGGGGCGCAATATGAGGATATGCAGAGCGCGTTCGACAGCAGAAAAATTCCTGGTTCGTGGATGCAGTATTCTAGAACATTCGTGTGCACACACGCGGGGAAGTACAAATCAGAAGCGACAAGCAAGAGGCCACGACAAGGAAACTCGAGCGAAGCGTTGCAAAGCTCAGGTACGCATACACTTGTAATCGGGACTGGTCAGAAATGTTTGGGCTAGTTGGGCTGTGAAACTAACAATTGCTGTAATTATCGGAATTATCAGATAAATGCGTGTGTCCAGGTTGTCAACAAGCAGCAGAAAACGTTTGCTGTTAGAATTACCCGTTGTCAACTGGAGCACAACCATCATCTTACCAGCCAGAGCTACAAATCCCATCTATGCAATCGTATCGTGCTCGATGGCCCACAATTAAGGACAGTCGATATGCTCCGAAAACATGGTATTAAAAAATCGGGTATCCTTAAGCACTTGATGGAGTACACGTGCAGTAATCCCAACCCGAAAGATGTCCAAAACCTTGTCCGAAAGCTAAAAACTCGAGAACAACGAGATCGCCCATCGAGCAGAGACAAGCGGTTAAAAAGTGGATGAAGGAATTCGAAGACGTTTGTGGGAACGTCGGTCGGATCTTATTAGACGATGTGAGCGGCAAGGTAAATGAAACGATGTAGGAGCTTACAACTTCATTTATTTGTTATAACAATTGTTTTGTGCACTATTATATGTGCAGAAAGTGGCGCGCTACAGACCAAGTACATGAGAACTCTGTTCGATCAATTTCCTGAAGCCCTTGTGATCGACGCTACGCATGGGACGAACCATTCCAAGTACAACGTTTTTTCATTCATGGTGCACGATACATTTGGGAAGGGTCAGTTCGTTCAGTACGCGCTGCTTCAAAACGAGCGATACGAGACGCTTCTGACTGCTATTGAAGAGTTTAAAGAGAACAACCCGCGTAAGACTTCAATGTGTACTCGTGGACAAAGATTTCACTGAACTTTCAGTTCTTGAAGTCGCATTTCCTGGGGTGACAATTTTACTTTGCAAACTCCACGTACTCAAGTACCTACGGGAAGAGATTGCTTCTGCTGACTACTGGTTTTCAAAGACTCAGAAAGAGCAACTCAGTGGTGTAGTGAGCTTACCTGTCTATGCAAAAACCGAAGCAGAGTACGACAAATATTACCAGTACATGGATCATCTCACGTCCGTAGGTTATTCAGCCCCAGTACCTGATGGTCGGTGTAGAATTGAAAGTGAGCATGGTGCTCTAATGGAATGCCCAGTCGATGAACCCGGGTCAGTCGGTGTGGAGTCGGGTTCAGTCGGTGTGGAGTCGGAAGCAACAGAAGCAATTGAGGTTGCACAGGAAAAGAGTACAAGTCATGATGGCGATTTCCCCTTCTTGGTGTACTTTCGAAAGAATTATGATAGCTGTCGTGAGCTCTGGCGTGCATACCGGCGTCAGAACCATATAACACTTGGCAACAACACCAATAATCGACTGGAAGCATCTTGGAAACAACTCAAAGAGTGGGTATATTCGTTTATTGGAGTGGATGAATGTATAGCTTAGATCATGTGCGATCAAACACTGCAAGAGAGGTTGTTCGTTGCAGAAGTATACAAAAATGTGATTGTGCAGCATCCTGACTATGACAGCGAAAAGACTTTGGTTGCGAATATTGTCAGCGAGCATGCGTGTGAACTTATTTTAGGTCAGTATTCGTATGCTCTTGGATCTGCAAAATACACGCTCTACGAGGGGTGGCCAGGCGTGTATTTTACCAAGCGAATATCCACGAATGACGACGCGGTGGACGAGTTGAACGCAGAGTATTAGGTTACAAAGCGGTACTGGAAGTGCTCGTGCCTATTCATGAGCACCAGATTATTGCCTTGTCGATACGTGTTCTACCTTCGAAAAGTCCTAAGTCAAGAGACAGTAATTCCCACGCTACTGTTAAACAAGCGATGGTTAGTGTCCACAGTGCGGTCAGCAATTGAAAAAAATTCCGTAGCGGCTGCAGCCCACGAGCAGAATTCCTTTGAGGTAAAACCTGGGATGTCGACACAGGCGAGGCAATGCGACTCAAACAGGAAGTACCGTGAGGCACTGTTCATTGCATCCGAGATTTGCGACACCATTGCGGGGCCGGGTATGATACAGTATACGAAGCGATGTAGTACCTTCACAAGTTGGCTGGACGATCCAAGAGAGGGGAATTCGAGGATCCTGGTCAAAACATACCAGCTCCCGTCACATCTGATCCACCTGAGTCATTTACAAGTACTGCGTTACTCCCTACACAACCTGAGCAGCCACCAGAACGCCTTCTTACTCGTCACGCTTCGACAACGGACCCGGATAATCATACACAGTCGAGTCCACTTCTCACGCGTTGTGTATCGACAGCCAGTTCTGACGAGCGAGAAGCGTTTACTGGTTTCGCATCAGACAACGATACAAGCTGCCACTCTGGTGAAACAATCCAGGTTTCACATTCGTCGACCCAGTCGAGAGCAATCGGGGGCGAATCGGGTTCAATTGGGATGGAATCGGGGCAAGTTGAGACTCTTGTTAAGCAAAAAACGCTAGCAGTGCAACAGAAGCTACACTATTCGTGACATCAAGCCCTCCAAAATCTCGAGGGTGCCCAAAAAAGACCATCAAAGCCAAGAAGGCTGCCCGTAATAAGGCTGCCACTGCGGCTCAAGAAGACTAAGAACAGTACGCCTTGAATTTGAGTTTGACATCTGTGGAAGCAGCGTTGTCTAATAATGCAACATGCACATCATCGGCTGAAGTTGTTAATAAGTTCAAGATGGTAGAATATGGGTTCAATTTCAAGACACCTACTGCCCGAGTGATATCTAGCCTACCACCTACGAAGGTTTTAATACCTTCAGAATCGATCACACGCATACTGAGACCTGAGCATATCTCCACTCGCAAGAAAAAGGTAGTGGCTCTGCAGCGGAATTACAAAGGATTACCGGAAAATGCTGTAGCGCTGGATATTCCTGGCTTTGGGGCATACTCGACAAGTTCGATCAGGGTCATGAGCAAATGGCACAAGGAAATGAAGGTGATACGACTGATCGAGAAGGGTGTAAAGTGGGTCGATACTATCGCCTTCACACTACCGATGCCAGCATCATTTCAAGTAATTCAGCAGACTGATCTCCCGTCAAAGTTGAAGTCAACCCGGCTTCTGTCAGCACAAGTGCGTATACGACAAGGCCATTATTCCCGACATTTACTAACGTAATTTTTCTCAATGAACAGGCAGAAATCTTAGACCTCCTCGCGAAAACACAACTAAGTTATGATACCATGAATATGATTATGGCTAAGCTATTTGGTGCGCGAAATGATGTAGTTATCGTTGATTCAAGCCTGGTCGGTTCCGTAGATAACAGACAGACGTCTCTCAATACCAGTATCTTTTCACAAGTTTTCGCGGGCAAGACGAGCGAGAAAATCTTAATTCCCGTGTGCTGCCGTAAAACCCATTGGTGTGGTATAATGATGTACTTGGGTCTGACGGACGTTTGCATCTACGATCCCATGGGCTCCAGTTATGCCCTTAGCGTTCGAGGTGTAGCGGAGAAGCTGGTAACACAACTACCAGACTACACGCCAAGGAAATATCGAGTGCACCACTACCAGAGCGATCTCGGGGTCCAAGTGGATTCACACAACCGCGGAGTCTATGTGTAGTTAGCGTTTGAGCTGTTTGCTGGGGCCCAAGGCCTTTGCTAAGCAGGAAGGAGTTGCAGTATCAGCGCTACAGATATAGTGCCATGTGTTCTTAGTAACTATTTCAACAAGTTATTATTGATTCTGAACTTACCATTTACACTCCATGACATGAAGACTGCTCTCTCCTAAGTTGGCAGTACCAACCCACAAGTCCTTCGTATCCGAATATACGTATACGGACATTGCGCTTCGCTTGATTGTTCAAATGACTCTATTTGGGGTCGGGCATCATCGGGTATCCGTCGGGCGTTATCGTGCACAATTAGCCTGCCTCTTCCGCGTCAGTCGGGCTAGATAGGCGGTGCCTTTATTTTATCCACTGATCATGTAGAGATTCCAACCTAATCTTTAACAATTACAGCTTCTATCAATGAGTGGGTGAATGTGTTCCGCTCGCGGCTACGCGCTCGCTGCACGATTGTACACCCCGCAGAAGTAGTCACCATCATTTCGCTCGCTCCACTACTTGTGAGGTTCAGTATCACGCTAATTCTAAAATACCATGTTGAACTACGGTTAATATCGCTTTGGCTATTTCACCCAACGTCTCTGTATCCATATCGTGTATTGTTGACCTCTGTCGAGGGCTGTTCTTAGTGCTCGCTACACTACTATATATACTACCCACCCCTTGTTTCATTTTAAATACGATCGTTCCGCTCGCTGCGAGAGCTCCACTCCAGGTTAGCCTTTTTTTTACCAAATGCTATACAATCTGCCAACCTCGTATAATTTCAAGCCCAAAACCACCAATGCTGACACCAGATGTTAATGATAGCGTGGATTTCGTAAGTAGCAATTCTAGTTTCGCTCGCTTTGCGTGGGTTCAGTATCGTGACGGCAATTGGTTATTACCACTTGATATATTCCGGTCAATATGTTAGACTCGATATTGTATACAGCTGACCTCTGTCGAGGGTTTTTCTTAGTATCCATGTGCAGTGTTGTCCGCTATAATGACGTCCCAAACAGTATTGAGTTGGTCATCATCAACTATCATCCTCATTTGCATCGCTTTACAAAATTTAGTGTTGTGTCACACATAGATTTTTTTCTTTATATTCAGTCCCGGAAAAAACATGGTATATAGTATCGTGTTACGTTTGGTAAAAGGTGTATCATATGTGATTCTGGTTTAGGGTTGCCAGTATCGTGTGTCGATTCCCGCCTTGACACGTGTGGTTCGCTCTACCGTGTACCGTGTTAGATCCTGTATCGCGTTGACCGCATCATTATCTGTCTCCACCGTGCGATTGTACCAGCTTCGTTTAGTGAAATATTTCGTTTTGTGTTGCTATAGTACCATCTAGTCCTAATTCTTGTGTCTTGGTGGTATAATATCAATATTATACTCGCCTCTACTCTCTCGATCTCGTTATCGTGTTGCTAGCTACTTGTATGTGAAGGTTGGTCCACGTATAGTGTACGCGACCCATTATTATGGTGACAGTTTCGTATATTGTGTGTAATGTTCGACTACGTATCGTGTTGGTCTCTTCATTGTATATCCTGTTATCGTATTGATTCCATCAGCTACCGCATGTGTCTCTTCTCTCAGCACATGTATCACTTAGACTATATACCTAACCTTTAATAAAACTTCTTCCTCGTCGTTCTCCGTCCCAGTGTTAAGAAGCATCATGATATTACTGACATCTCTGTTTCTCCGGTAGCCCAAAGTACTACCTAGCCATCGTGTCTGTATCGTTTTGGTCAACCCGTATCATGTTAATCTTTGTCTTTTATGTACGGTGGGCTTGACCTGGTCGCCTCTATTTTCGATCTATTATATAATTATATTGTTCACAATTGTACATATATTGTGTCAATTTGGTCAAATACTCGCATACAAAGCAGCAAACAGGGTATCATCCGTTTTAGAAATGTCAGTCAATTTATTTTGGCCAATCATAGGCTTCTGCATCAATCATCTCTGAACTACCGTGTTTCCTCACACCAACATTGGCCTTACGCTGTATATATTGTTCGTAAAGGTATTCGTGTGTTGGCTGCACCTAGGCAGCCTACGGCAGCGCACGCTGTTATCATTCGTACGTCGCGTATTTTCTATTTAGAAACAGCGACAGTTACCTTCGAAAGAACTTACTAAAGTGCGATATGTTGTCCACACCAAATGACTGTATTAAGTACGATTATGTTGACCACATCATCCAAATATTGGCCAATCTGCCCGCCCTCCCCTCGCTCGGCAACAAAAGAGCCAATCAGGGCTGCGCTCGACGTACTTATGGAAGGTGCTCGCTAAAACGCTGACGTACGGACACTGATCTAGAGTTGATTTTTTTAAAGATCGGTGAAAATTCCGAAATTTGCCTCCCCAAAGTATTGCCCGAAACTCCCTAAGCATTTCCAGCACACTGATGAGTTCCTTCTTATTCATGGTGTAGTGTTCTTGTCCTACTAAGCATTTACGGGACCGATATACCAATGGTCTACCATTCTGTATATGACTCCTCCGAGCTGTTTCGCTGAGGCATCCGTGTACAAGTCAAATGTTTGATCAAAATCTGGGTAGACCAACATTACTTGATTTGCAATCATTCTGTTTGCCTTATCGGACGCCTGTTGCTCGACTGAAGTCCACTGGAAGGGGAGCTTAATGGATATCAATGCCGTTAGTGGGGCTAACGTCTCCGATCATCCTTTCCACATTCTTTTTGGTAATTAATCATTCCAGTGAACCGCATCAAGTCTCTTATGTTCCTGGATTTGCTTAGTCGAACAATGGCATTTTTTCTATGAGCTGTTTCCCTTCGGCGGTCACTAAAAATCCTACATATTCCGCCACTTTCATGCAAATTTTCCTTTTTGTTGCATGGACAACCAGTCCAGCATCCAGCAGTCTCCCAAAGACGACCTCCAGGTGACGCATGTGCTCGTCAAAAGAGTGTAATAATACCATCCCGTCATCCAGATAAACGCTTACGTAGGATAGATCTCCTAACAACTGTTGGTTCACGGCGTGAAATTCCTCAGGACCAGTGTTGATCCCCATAGGTAGGCATTGAAGAGAAGAGTGTTTCCGGGACCCTTCATCCCCACGATATCGACCACGGGTTGGAATCAAGGCGGGAGTAAGTAAGAGTATGCTCGATCGGGGAAAACCGTGTGTCGCGGAATAAACATATGGATACCGCTGCAGTGGCCGCTCCGGAGATGATCAAATAAACAAAACATGGCGATCCGCTGTACTACTGGAGTACCGAAGCCGATAAATATCGGGCTACCATGCAATCTGTAGCTGAAAGTTACCTACAGATGAAATTGCCTCCCTTGTAAGTCGAAGTTACATTGAAACACCGACTGAATAAGCAATCATACTTGGCTCTGCTCGACACGGGAGCCAGATCGTCGCTGGTGTCAGCAGAAGTAGTGTCACGGTACCGACCACGCGGACCCCAAACATGGTACCGAAACGTGAATGATGAACTGCAATCGACCCGAGGGGTATCTCGTTATCAATAGTACTACCAGAGTTCTCGGACAAAAGAGTCTGCGAACAAGAATGCAAGATCGTAGACAAACGAGTGTATCCAATAGTACTTGGCACCGACTTCCCGCAGCAGCAAGGTATGGTGATCAACTTTGCAACGAGAGTGATTCAGTGGGATGGGGTAACGCAATCCATGTGTCGAACACACTATCCTGATACTCATATAGCGAAATCATAAGAAACAGGAAGCGCAGTAGGACATGCCGACAATGCACGAAAAGTCAGAATCGTGGATGTCACCGGTATAAGCATCACCGTAGCGACCCTGATACCAAAAGAGCATCTCTCAAGCGAGCAGAAGACCAGATTGCTGGACTTACTCCAGTCAGTGCAAGCTGTCTTCCAGAAACGCATACGAACGCTGGAGGTGGAGCCGTACCGACTGCCTGTGAAGGAGAGAAGTAAACCTAGTGCACAGCCGCCATAGTCGATTCCGTTGGTTCATTGGAAAGCGGTACTCGAAGAAGTGAAGCGATTAGGGAAGCTAGGAGTTTTGGAATCCGACAAAGACTCACCTTGGGCGGCACCTGAATTTGTGATACCAAAGAAGGACGGGTCAGTGCGTTTCGTTGCCGAACTCCCGTTGCTATTTGCCCGGTTATTCGTCGTGTATGAATTTCCTAAATGAATAGCCATTGTTCTACTTCTACCCTTCCACGCAGGCAGAATACGATACCAAATTCGACAATTGTGACGAGATTTTGACAGCAACACTACTACGATTATCAATCGTTGGGAATCTATTCGGCTGGACTGTGCGTCATGCACAGCTAGCTTATAGATCAGAGAGCAAGTCATTCTTCGTCTATGCAATGTTCACCATTCATGTGAACTGGTCTTTAGATAATGATGACCAGCTTATGGCTTCAGAACCAATGGGAGTACTATCGATATATTCTTTCATGCAGACGACAGTCGTCGTGAACATGCAAGTGCTGCAGAAATTCGACAAAGTTGGTTTCGTTATATGCGTGGAACATCCCTAGCATAGGACATATCCGATAATTCTAACTTCTTCATCGATTCCAGTGATCGAATCGGGTCAATTTGGTATCAATTGGTCGTCATGGACACGAAAGCTATCGCACGGAATGCTGTCGCTGAAGATCCGCGACGGGATGTCCAGTGGGCCCATGAAAGTGGAGTCTATATAAAGTTCACGAAACTATCTACGTTATCTCTGATTGTTAGGCGAGATTAAGACGCACGCTCAGCACTATTTCAGAGTGTGCGTGCCAATAAACGTTGTGATTCAAGAAGTCTTGATGGCATTATTGTTTGCGTCCTGCGTAAAACATATTGAGCCCACTGGATGAAGAGGTTTTGCGTGTGTTGTTCGTCCTGGCAACTCGCCCAGTGGTCATATATAAGATCAACAGCATCGTCCACCTCCGTTAGCGTCATAAAAGTTCCTCCTTCTTGCACCCAATGTACGTCATTATGTTGATCTTCTGCAATGCGACTGCGTTGATTCGCCTCCGAATTGGCAATAGTCATGACGAAGGAGACGGGGCGCTTTCCATTTGTCATAGTTCGGGTCAGATGACGGAGGAAGTAGAGATATCGGTAGTGAACTGGACCAGGAATGTTGCATACCATCACGTACGCGTCCTTTTCGAATTCTTGTAAAACGTCAACATTTACATCATTACGTTGATTAGCATTCCAATGTGGAGGTGTGCAGATTATTGGTAAAGTCGTGAGGTCTGTGTTGTGTATCGCAGGGATCATGCTATCCAGGGAAGAGTTAAATCGAGTTGTAAACCTTGCGTGGGTGACCAGCGACCTATCTGGTCGTCGCGTTAATGGAGCACAATGCATATTCAAGCCGAACAGCTTTCCCACGGATTTAATAAACGGAGGTTCCACTCCAAAAGTCTCGTCACACGTGGTGATCGCTCGGTTAAAGTCTGCTTCCGTAAACGGATGGAAGTAGAACGAAGAAGCACCATTTGGAAAGTAAACTCGCCACCCTGGAACCTGACACTGTGAGGTCCATCGTACTCTCTTGCTTGCTTCATACACCACGATTTTACATGGGTCTAGTTCATCGGAGTGGGTAACTTCTAACAATTCTTGGTGTGTGGTTGATTAGAGACGTTCGTACCACTGCGGTTTCTCGTACAATTCGACGTTCTCACTTCGAAGGGCATCTCCCTCTAGTGCGAGGCAACAAATCGCTCCTGAAGGAGTTCCACTCGGAAACCATACAGAACATGCTCGGAAATGCTGATTCTGGGGTCACGGGGGTCACTGGTGGTCACTTGCACTGCGCCATACGAGCCCTATGTAGGTTGTGTGTTTATGGACTAAACTAAGGCAAACGAGTATCACCGGATGTGATGTCGCGTGCTTCGATGGAACACTGACGCATTCGGATGTAGAGGTGATAGTAGTCCACGGAGGTTTTGTTGCCGAAGGCTTTCCTCCAGAGTTCTCACAGTCACAGCAACTCAAATACATCGATCGCCTTTGGTGATCACTTATCAATTTCCTCCTGCACTCGCCAAGATCCTCGTTCTCTACTCTACTTGCAGCCCTTGACTATGCTAGTCCACTGAAGTGCACAAGAGACTAGACTCCATTACTCTCAGCTCCATATAGTTCAATAGCGTCATGGACTGATGCCGTGCGATTCCAGGTCGCAAGTTGTCGCTTGAGTTGGAGCTCCAGTCGTTGCCGCTGACTTCGCATGACCTCCATCTCTTCCTTTTGTGAGCTCGTAGACGCACCATTCCATCGGAACGCTTCTGCCGTCGGTAGTCTTCTTTGACTTGACGTGACCATGCATTCGTTGTAGCGTCAGCCCATGCTTGAAGGCGAATCCAAGCGTCTTCATCCTTCGCCATTGCAGACTCGATGTCTTCCGTTTCAGTCATGAGTTGTGTGTGATGTGATCTCTGCTCACCACAAAGTTGAGTGACAAGCGCCAGTTGATGCCCTATCGCGTGACTGATCCCATCTGTTGACAGTACTAACCACAACGCCACAACAATCTAGATTATTCAGGTTGTTTGTGTCACCTGGTGTCTGGAGTACAAGAGCAGTGATGGTTTCTTTCCTGATTCAGCTTGTTCCTATACGGAGAAAAATTGTGGATAAGTTTATTGTGGAATAGCAGTGCGATACATGTGTTCAGCAAAACAAGGGAGACTGCCAGGGAATTATGAGGGAGTGTGCTGTGTCTTCACTTCATCTTCGTACCCTGCAAGTACAGTTTGTGTTGTTTGATCTTACGAGTCTTTGCTGTACTAATAGATGGACTTTAAAGATTGGCACGTCAAGAACTTTTCTCTTCTATCAAAGTGAGTTAAATGAGCAAGAGTGAGTAAAGGACTGAGCCGTCGTGGTCTGAAACACTTTTAAGACTATTCACTGAACATTGAGCTACATCGTCAACACCAATAAGCCTTTTGACATAACAGTACAGTAGACTAGTTAGTCTTCCCAGTGGTCTTTACGACAGTTAGAATGGTTTAACATCACCAAACCTTGAATCTTTCTTATACAGACTCACTTTATCCCCCTCAACATGTATTGCCGTGATTCTCTGGGGCAAGTCAAGCACTTGTGCTCTACATTCTCACAACCTCGCCCACCAATCACATAGTACGTCACCGTTGAATCTAAGGCCCACCTGTTAAAATGAAACTTAGAACACTAATAGGAAACTCACTATAGTGTGCTTTATTACTCTTTATCCTCTATTCTAATGCCTATGCTCTAGAACCGTGCTCGGTGTCTGAGGCAAAAGAGGAAGTGATCTCGTCTTCGGACTGCGTCCTCGACTGCCTCACTCCTCGGCCTCTACTCGTCATCGCACTATGGATGGCAGGCAGCTCTCTGCCTGTACTATCCAGATCGCATATGGCGATCTGAACTTCCTCTAGTACTTGCATAATACAAATACTTAACAGTTTAAAGAGGTTTCTGTTTCATTGTTAATTTAACTCTTCGGGCAGACAGGGCAAGCCTGCTGCCCGCAACGAGTGGAGCGCGCTCTGCGCGACTCTCCATTCAACACTCCCACTAAGTACTAGGGGTAAGTTCTAGATCGCGAACTCCTAGCTTCTCTCTTAGTTTTAGGAACTGGTTTGTTGGCAGAGCTTTAGTGAGTATATCTGCTGTCATCTCTGTAGTTGCACAATAGGCTATCTTGAGGCGGCCAAGTTCCACCAGGTCCCTCGTAAATAGATAACGAATCTCTATGTGCTTGTTTGCTTTGTGGTTTCCAGGATTCTTCACAATGCTGATGGCTGCATTGCTATCGCACCATACTTGCACTGGCACCTTTTGTGGAAAACCCATTTCGCCCAGCAAATGCCACAGCCACTCACTTTCTTTGGCTCCCTCGCTTAGTGCGATAAGTTCAGCTTCAGCAGTAGAGAGCGAAACGCCTCCTTGTTTGCTACTGCACCATGATACACTGGTACCGGCCATTTTTATCACGTACCCAGTAACAGATTTACGTTCTTTTGATTGACACGCGAAGCTCGCGTCAGTGTACACTTCGTAAGTCACGTCCCTCGTTTTCCCATCGAGAAACAGACCGTACGTTGACGTCCCTTTCAAGTATTTGAGTACTCGCCTAGCCGCATCCCAGTGCGTACGGTTCTAACAAGATAAAAACTTGCTAAGTTCTCTCACCGCG
Source organism: Phytophthora palmivora (assembly GCA_008079305.1). NCBI lineage: Eukaryota > Oomycota > Peronosporomycetes > Peronosporales > Peronosporaceae > Phytophthora > Phytophthora palmivora. Next base: position 57,936 of record VOQZ01002265.1, read on the forward strand.
TTGGCGATATCAGGTCGTGTACCACGAACTAAGTACTGGAGTGATCCAACAATGCCTCTGTAGTCATAAGGCTGCGCCGCAATTCTGCTGTGCGCTCATTTTCGTCTCTGGCTCTAATGTTAGGCCAGGCACTTGTGGTGTCGTCACCGGTGCGCTGTTAACCATCTTGTACTTTGTGATCAACTCTGCAATGTATTTGCGCTGTGAGATCATCATCACTCGCTGTTCTCTATTGCGTTGCACCTCCATTTTTAGGATATAGTGAATGTCACCAAGGTCTTTCATTTTAAACCGATTTGATAATTCGGCTTTCAGCCTGTTGATGAGTCGCATGTTCCGCGACATGATCGTCAGATCATCAACATATACCACGACTATACGCCATTCTTCTCCCACTTTTTGCACGTAGATGCAAAACTCTTTGTGACAGCGTGCAAAACCCATCGACGTCAAGAAGGTATGAAGGACTCTATACCAGATGCGAGGGGCTTGCTTCAAGCCGTAAATGCTCTTTTGAAGTTCACAGACCAGATGCTCATGGCCTCGCTTCATAAAGCCGTGAGGTTGCCTCATGTAGATTTTCTGCTCCCCTTCCATTGTGCCATTCAAGAACGCCGTATGGACATCCATCTGATGGATATGACAGTCCAATATGGTTCCTATCGCCAGCACTAGGCGTAACGACTCAAATCGTGCCACCGGCGCGTATACCTCGTCACAGTCTACCCCAAACTCTTGGTGGTTACCTTGTGCTACTAGGCGTGCTTTGAACCGCTCGACGGTACCGTCAGCGTTATACTTTACAACTAGTACCCAATGACATGGCAAAGCGTTACGCCCGGGTGGCAGTCGTACGAGTCTCCACGTCCCATTCTCGATCAAGGAGTCGTATTCTAGTTCAAGAGCCTGTTTCCACTGCTCTCTATGAGGTCCACTCAACGCTTGTTTGAGCGATCGGGGTGTAGGCACTTTGTGCTCCAGTATATCCTGTGCAACGTTCTTATCCAACATCGCCTGAAAGCACTGATAATCCTGATATCTCTTAGGTTTCTTAGCCTCTCGACGCGGTCGCGGTTCTCGGCTTTGCGGTACCTCCACTAGCCCCGCGCGTCGGCGTTTGTTCTTAGCTCCCACTGCTGGGCCAGCCGCCTGCGTAGGCGATTCGGCTCCCACTGCGTCGGTAGACGACTGTGTAAGTGGGCCAACTCCCACTACCTCCGTACTTTCACCGGTAGGTGTGTTTGTTTCCTCTGCTGCGGGTGACTCTCGCGCGGCAAATTCAGTTGTGAGAGCTTCTTCGGTTTGTCCGAAAGCTCGTTTGACCATTGCGGCTACATTGGTCGTATCGAACAGCACATCCCGTGATATGAGGTGTTTGTTGTTATAGGTGTCCCATAACCGGTAACCCTTAGTATCCTCCGATATTCCGAGGAATCTGCACTTAACAGCACGAGCAGAGAGCTTCTTGTCTTTCCGCAGGGCAGCTGGTATGTGCGCAAAACAGACTGAACCCCAGACAGGTAGCTCCTTTACGTTGGGTGGTTTCCCGTTCACCATCTCATACGGTGTCTTGTATCCCAACCGTCTCATAGGTGTGCGATTCTGCACATAAGTCATGTACATCAGTGTTTCTGGCCACCATTTGTGCGCCATATCGGCATCCTTGAGTGCACAGCGCACTCTATCCAGTTTACTCTGGTGATCCCGTTCTGCAGCTCCATTCTCTTCAGGGCTGTAAGCATTTGATGTCTGAAAGACAATGCCCTTTCCTTTACAGAAGTTTTTAAATGCAGCGTTTACAAACTCAGTGCCGCCATCGGATCTGATCCGACGAATCGTGAACTTTCCCTCACGTTCTAGTTGCAGTAGTAGCTCTTCTACTTTCTCAAAGACTTCTTTCTTACTGCGCAGAACATAAGTCCAACGCCACGACGTATTGTCGTCAATAATACTCAGGAAGTACTTGATAGTCCCCTGACTTCCGTACACTCCCATTGTTTTCATGGGGCCATTGGTGTCCATATGAATGGTGCTGATTGGCTGTTCGTCCCTCGAACCTTTTGTGTTGCGGTAGGACATTCTCCGCTTCTTCATCTCCGCACATGTTGAGCAAAAGAACGGAATCTTCCGTAATCCCGAAGCTGACATTGTAGGCAACCCGCCTACCAGCTTCATGCTCAGCATATCTATGAGCGTATCTTTATTTATGTGTCCTAGTTTTACATGCCATTCCTGCAGTGTATTTTCAAGTCTCCCTGACTCTGGGAGCTCTAGTGGCTTGCATGGTTGCGTTTTCACTGCACTACACAGTATTTGTCGCTCTAAAAGCGTTTTATTCTGCACATAATAGGCTCCATTTATTGCTTTTGCAATAAATACAAGTTCATTGTCAAAAAGAACAAATTTGAACTTTCCGCTCAGTGATCCAATTATTTGGTACCCACTGCGTCTGAGCCAGAACTCGCTCAGAATGTTCGAGGTAGCGTGTGGTACCATTGCTATGTTATCGAATAGAAACGGTTTAATCCCTTTAGGACCACACAAATACAGCTTAATTGTACCGATATGTGTATTAGAGTGTTTAGAGCCCTGAGCAAAGGTAAACATGTACTGTGTATTGGGCGTCTTCCTCACAAACCGTGTCATCTCGCTGGTTAGGCCGTGTCCGCAGCCTGAGTCCAGCACCCAAGAATCCGTTGTTAGATATGAGTCACCATCTAATAGAAACGGATACAAAGATCGTACCTTGCTTTCCAGTTCACTCATCATACCAGCGAAGCGCTCCGTCGTCGCCACAATCCCTTGATTGTTGACTTCCACTGACTTTTCCTCCATGGCTTCGTCGCCATCGGATTGCTGAGGACCGTCTTGACTCTTGTCCTTAGCGTCGACATCAACTGCGTTGACGACTGAGTCCATTGGCTCGTCTTCGTCGTCAAATGGTGCAGTGCCCCGTCCAGGTGTCACCGGCAACTCAAGTGCACTCGGTGGAGGGCTCACATATCCATCAGGACTGAGAGGTGCCTTTTCTTGCACAGCCCGGCAAGCATCGACAGGCACAGCTGCCTGTAGGCACTCCTGAATCGGAACCTCTCGACGGCATCTAAGGCCATTATCTCGCCCTTACTCTTGCGCCCAAAGATGGCACAGAGCTTGGCCTCCACACGGTCGAGCGTAAACTCAGTCGGCGTAAAATCGATGGCTTGACCTCATAAATGGTTCGGTAACACTCCCAGAACCTTGAGCATCAATAGATTTGACGAGATGACGCCCGTCTGCAACGCTTCTCCGCTGTTGCGGTTGACCTGATCTTTCAGTGCTTTTAGCCGTGCAAAGAGGTGACTTACACTCTTAAAGTCAGCATGCACTGCTTGTTCGAATTGCTGTAGCAATCCGACAACACCTGCCGCAGTGTTGAGGCCGTAACGCCTTTCAATGTCGCGCCAAATCACATGGACCGGCTGGTGCACCTTGTCATCAAGCTTGTAGGATGCCGGCATTGTCAAGCTCAGCAAATCCATGATGTACGACTCTTGTTGATCCACGAAGGCCAGCTGCAAAGCGTGCCCTTCTTTTTCCTTCTCGGGAGCATCATCTTTCGGTGGTGCTACCGTCGGCTTGCCCGCCAGAGAATCTTCGTAGCGAACAGCTGGTTTCATTCTCTTGGCCTGAATCTCTTCGACCAGACGTTGACTGCTCTTTGAGCGGAGGTGGACCAAAACTCGGTCCTTCCACGAGGCAAACTGTGCCTGCTCACCGCTGAACTTCAGCGCGCTCAAGTTGTTGTTGGGCTTGCACATCTTACTTGAAATGTTAAAATGAATCTTAGAACACTAATAGGAAACTCACTATAGTGTGCTTTATTACTCTTTATCCTCTATTCTAATGCCTATGCTCTAGAACCGTGCTCGGTGTCTGAGGCAAAAGAGGAAGTGATCTCGTCTTCGGACTGCGTCCTCGACTGCCTCACTCCTCGGCCTCTACTCGTCATCGCACTATGGATGGCAGGCAGCTCTCTGCCTGTACTATCCAGATCGCATATGGCGATCTGAACTTCCTCTAGTACTTGCATAATACAAATACTTAACAGTTTAAAGAGGTTTCTGTTTCATTGTTAATTTAACTCTTCGGGCAGACAGGGCAAGCCTGCTGCCCGCAACGAGTGGAGCGCGCTCTGCGCGACTCTCCATTCAACACCACCCTAACATGGTGTTTTAGGTACGCGAGTGCGCTCTATTAATCTCTACCACTAATTACAATCCAAAAATACTGAGGGTTTACCGTATGGTTCCTCTTTTAACTGCCGCTTGTGTCATATCAACATCAATATCGAGCTCTAAACATTGCTTCACACGCTGCGTCGTTGATCACAGCTTCACGTCGGTGGGTTACCAAGCGGTGTTGATTCAATTCCAGCTTCGATATGGCTGCCTTGTCCAGCAAGCAATGAACCTCGTACCTCCATTCATTGCGTGATATCTGGATAATAACTGTGTATTTTCACGGCAGAATAGATGAAAATAGTTTTTCCGGAGCAGCAGGAGGAGTTTCCCACGAAACCAACGCAGATCAGGATGTAGAGCAGCGTTAGTTTCGAATTTGCTCTTTAGAGCACACGCATTAACCCTCCACGCCACACCCTGGCAACGGAGGCGCTGCAATGAATTAATCAATTGGTGCCCTTGCGGCACGCCCCCAACAACGACAATAGCGATGGAAAAATAACCTAGTAATATAATCTACATGTATCGAGCAGTATCCTTGATGGCGATATGCCGGAGTCCCCGCCTGGACCTCCGAGACATCCATGTGTTATGCTTACGCAGTCGTTGTCGTGGGAATACATCGGTAATCATTGCCCTAGGGATCACCTGAAGCACAGATACACTTTAATAACACTCCAACTTTTACGTTATCCCACACGCCTCACCACACTGATGTCGTCCGCGGTACAAGAAGCACCGATCGATAACTCCCCATGTTCTCATCAATGGACAATGAGCCCTGAGGACGTTAGCACACTGACCACGAAGTTTGGTGCTGAGCCAACACGAGCAGAAATCAGAAAATGGCCGCAAGAACTCAAAGACCGTCGCAAGACGGAGTTACACTGTAAGCGGATGGCGCGTTTTCGGAATAAAAGAGCAGCTGAGAAGAAGACCACGCAGAGAGAGTATCTGCATCTCGAACAAAAGCTTCAACAACGTATCGCCATGTTGCTCCGTTCTGGAGTCTGTGAAGGGTCAAGTCCTGGCGAAAAAGTCCAACGTGAACTACAACGACTCGTCTTGGAGCGTGAAATGTTACGTGAAGAAAACAACGCTATTCGACTGCAACTTGTGCAGTATCAGAAATTCGCGTTAATAATTCAAAGCGAAAACAACATTCTCATGAACCCACGTTGTGGAGAGAACCCACACACTAAAGAACCCGTCCAAGCCAACGGTGCCACAGTTCGCCGCATTGAATCAACGTGGCGAACAGTTTGCGAACAAACAGGCAAACGCGTATATTTGCCCAAGGGAAAACCGACATTTTTCTTCCATCCGTTTTCACGACAAGAGTTCGATGCAGTACTTCGTCGGCACGACAAAAACTCGGGCTGTGATTCAGCAAACTTAACGTGGAATGGGAACTATCTCGGATGGAATGTATATCACGGAGCAGTTACCCCTGGGAATAAATGGCTGCTCGATCAAATCCGATGCGTGAAACGCATGAATTGGTCGCTCGACAACATTGTGGACAGAATGTCCAGCGAAGATGGTACCAGTAAATGGCCAATCATGCCAACAGCGAGAGATATAGGCGCCGCAGCTGAAATCGACATTCAGACGCTGCAACGTTTCGACGAAAACGCTTACGTGCTTGTGCGTAGCTATTCGGGGAGCATCAACTACCGATGCATGTGCCTGGTGCAGCGATCACAACGAAGCATTATCAGTGGCAAGCGTGTCCAGAAGTTTTACTACGTCCTCGGAGACACTGACGCTAACGCCCGTAGCCGTAACACTGAATCCACGCCTCAAGATGATGTTCAGTGGATCATAGAAGAGGGAGGTTACTCTCTTACCCTTCAGGAGGTTGATGACACGACAACGAATGTTGTTTTTGACAGTTTGGGCTGCTTTCATAGTGAAGAACAATCTTTAAGCCACTTCATCATCATGTTTGGCCACATTGTTACTCGATGGGAGCAGCTGGTCAAGACGTTGAACCTGCTCAAGTGTTGAGAGAAGGCAAGCGTTCAGCCTATTCAATTGGATACCGACGTATGAATGAACCATATCCGTACATCATAAAACCTGATCAACTCGCCAACGACGTACCACATCACAAACATTTGGTTAAACACGAGATAGGTGAGAAAGATTTAGTGTACTTTGGTGTTTTCCATAGTGAGATCTATTTACTCGCGATTGAGCAAATGATGCCGTGGACTATAAAGTAGAGACCCCCGCGATTTAAGGAAAACATTGTACGTAACACAATTATGAATTATTACATACATGTACAGTACAACATCGACACTGTCCTACAATAATCGAAGTCTACTTTTAGCCAATGACACTAGTTTATTTTGACCATATGGTCTACTCTAAACACTACCTTCGACAAGCTAATTCTGGGTTGTGCTACTGGACCTGCCATATATTCATTGCAGGAACCCCAACAGGAAGACCTCGCATCACAGTGAAAAAAGAATACTCGGATTACCGTTGACCACACGCCTTATTTTAGTTGGTCTCTTAAAGATGGAACGAAGTCATTTATTGTCGAGTTCGCAAATGGTGCCCTTCTAGGACATATACGACAATTTAAAGATGATAAAGGGTAGGCGGACATTGAACAAATCACTGAGCTATTGGCCAAACTAGATGAAGCTGTAGGGACTACAGCTAGCAGTGGTGGCGGATACGCTACAAGTTCATACGATGCTTTATTATCAAAATGCTATTCTCGTATGCTAGATAATTCCTAGGTTTTAACAACTAATGTTTAAGATGGTGTGCGTTTCACTTAGGACAGAGGCAATGCGGTACAGTGGGTAGTACTTCGAATGCAACGTCTATTGTAAGTATTGCTCAACGATGCCCAAGGCAAACGACCACGCTTTCTACTCGAGAGCGACAAGTTGCTCAGATCATGGCAGCGACTGGGCCATCACAATGACGAAAACATGGTCGACAGAGGTGCAGGAAGAGTGGAGACTCAAACAACGTCGTGAAGACTCCAAACGTTTTCGATCACGAAAGAAGCAAGAGCTGTTGCAATTGCGTCGAGACCAAGATCATCTTGAACAACAATTGAAACTGCGCCTTGCAGCGTTGCGTCGTGAGGAGACGAACCAGAATTCGAGTTCTAAACCTGCAAGTTCGAACGAAATGTGCAACGTTTTGTGTCGCCTTGCAATTGAAGGTGATGCTCTCAGGAGTGAAACCGTCAAACTACGCCAAAAACTTCAAACTTTGAAACATTTTCAGTTGCTCACGTGTCAAGAAATGGACAAAGTAACTGCTCGGAAGAGTGGGACGACGAGCGAGAATGTGCTTGAAATGAGTTTGAAGTCACGTTGGGTTTCCTATGCGCGTCATCGAGGGTCTTGATGGCAGGTTTATTTTACGAATGAGGATCCTTCGTTTTATTTTCACCCATTTACTCGAGCAGAATTTGACGATGGGATTGAGAATTTCGTTTCTGGTGTTGACAGAAATCGGTTGCGAATCAAACCAGTCGGGACGATGTTAGGGTGGAAAATGTATTACGCACCATGTACTCAGTGCGAGGAAACAGGACCTCTAATTGCCCATGCGACTTTTACCACACGTATTTGTTGCTCACTAGAAGACGCCGATGCAGCGGTGTCGTCTTCAGATGTCAATTCTTGGCCGCTACTTTTTACTCCACCACGTTGGCAGAGCGGTCAGTATGGCAGTGTGTCGACTCAAGTTCTTCAGCAGTTTGACGTGAACTCACATGTGATGGTAACCAACATACGTGGGCAAGTTAACGTTCGATACCTTCATCTTGATATGCGATGGCCAAAGATCGAAAAGAACGGCAAACGTGGTGTTTCATATATCGCGGCAATCGCTGATACCAAGGCTAACGCCTCCAGTCGAGCTGCTGAGTCAGACGCTAATGTCCAGTGGGTGCACCAAAGTGGGTATTGTATAAAATTCACTGAAGTGAACGAGACTACAATTGATGTTGCGTATGATCGTTACTCACAGTGTGAAAGTGAAGCTCACGCTCAGCTTCTTTTCGTTGACTGGGCACAAGTGGTGAGTCGGTGGTCGCAGCGAATGACGTCCTCGAAGTTGATTGAGTCAGGTCAATAAACATATAATAATGGTCAGCGTATCAAATGTGGTACCCTGAAGGCCGCATGTTGTGAAATTAAAACGATTTAACAATACACTTCAAAGCCAGTCATTCATAGTATGATCTTAGCTTCGACCAAGTTGCGCGATAAACGTCATTCAGAAGTGTTTCACTAGCCTTCGCTCGACGTAGCTAACTTCAGCAACTTCGGAATCGTTAGTTGACCAGTAGCAAGTACCAACATGAGATCTGGCTTGGCAATGCATGTCAGCTTCCCCAATAGAATATTTAGGAAGTATTTGCAGCTCTGGTTTTCGCGGCCACAGGTAAATGAAATTAATGGAGTTATTTACTGCGAAAGCTACGACTTTCAGTGTGTCGAAGTACCTCGAGCGTAGGTCTAATGAATGTTACGAAAGTCAAAATCCTTTCCTGCAACTTATTTATCTGAGATTGAAAAATGAGGTGAATTTTTGCAGGAAAAATGCAATCCAAGTGTCAAACTATACCTTCTCGTGGCGCGAAACTAAAGCGAACAGGAATTCGTATGACACGACAAACAAAATTCGATAGTAGGTCTTGAATATTAATTAGGTGCATATTGCACGCCCACGTAGTTTTGTGTTGGTATGTTTACTTTCACAAAATTTCCTTTTGGACATCTTGGAGCCACCGTACGGTGGCGACTTGATCGACGAAATAAATCCGAAGCTCGACCGGAGCTTCCGAACCGCACGAAGCAATAACTGATTCAGCTTCACAACGAATGTGACCATTTGGAACTCAGTCAGGCGATGTTTGAGACTAAAGTTTTGGAAAGGGATACTACCACGGAGTTGGTGATGGAAAGCTATACCCTTCGATCAGACAACCACCGACTTAACCAGAAATGTTTTGGACTGATGAGCAGTTTTCGTCCTCTTGCGAAGTAACTTCTCCTCCGGTGAAGAAGTATTTAGCCGCCCATGGTGCTCTAGAGGAGAGTAGAGTTTCGAAGTGGGTTAGGACCATACAGAACGATGAGCTGGGTTCCACGCAGGCAGAATTCGAGACCAAATTCGACAATCCGGTGAAGAAGTATTTAGCCGCCCATGGTGCTCTAGAGGAGAGGAGAGTTTCGAAGTGGGTTAGGACCATACAGAACGATGAGCTGGGTTCCACGCAGGCAGAATTCGAGACCAAATTCGACAATTGTGACGAGATTTTGACAGCAACACTACTACGATTATCAATCGTTGGGAATCTATTCGGCTGGACTGTGCGTCATGCACAGCTAGCTTATAGATCAGAGAGCAAGTCATTCTTCGTCCATGCAATGTTCACCATTCATGTGAACTGGTCTTTAGATAATGATGACCAGCTTATGGCTTCAGAACCAATGGGAGTACTATCGATATATTCTTTCATGCAGACGACAGTCGTCGTGAACATGCAAGTGCTGCAGAAATTCGACAAAGTTGGTTTCGTTATATGCGTGGAACATCCCTAGCATAGGACATATCCGATAATTCTAACTTCTTCATCGATTCCAGTGATCGAATCGAGCGCAAAGTGGTCAATTTGGTATCAATTGGTCGTCATGGACACGAAAGCTGTCGGACTGAACGCTGTCGCTGAAGATCCGCGACGGGATGTCCAGTGGGTCCATGAAGGTGGAGTCTGTATAAAGTTCACGAAACTATCTACGTTAGCTCTGAAGATGAAGACACACGCTCAGCACTATTTCAGAGTCTGCGTGGCAATAGCCCGTGGAATAATTCTCTAGCCCTCATGCTCGTCGCTAAATATTACGTATCGTTGCCCGCAAACCTGTTGGACCCAGTTTGAGAAATAGAGATCAATGGTATCGAAATCCGATTATTTGGTTTGTGCAGCTAACGTTTAGATTGTTCAATAGAATCCACAAAACTCAACTACTGATGCCCATTTGCAAGAACAGATACTCACTCATACGTAAATACTTTGCGGTATACTACAAAGGATGCAAGCAAAAAAACACAAGCGTGCATGCATATTCATTTGCTTCCGAAAGGTGTTGCCAATACAAAGTACACGTAGATTTGCATGTCGCGGTCTGGTTTTCAGGCATAAGATGTTTTCGTCAAGTCGCAAATCACCATCGCTGATAAGAAATCTATGCCAGAACAAGTACAGAAAGTGACTCCAGAGTCCCACGAAGACCCACTAATCCGGCTCATCTTGGTCCAAAGGTGTTCTTTATACATTCGCTTCTACAGACAACTTCTATTGATGAGGATGCAATTGAGGTACGGCTCGAGTCTTATGAGGCAGCAATACATACAGTAGTAAACCGTCTTCGAGAACATCACACAATGGCCATTCAATAGAAAATCAAATGCTTTTACAGAACGATTAGGAGACTCTAGTGGACGTAGATACCGCCTAAGATCTAAGATTTTGCATTATTGAGTCAACGATCCTTCCAACTACATGTACCAATACCGAAGTAGGTATCGAAAGACCACAATCAAATTGACTCGAAACACCAACGATGAAGTTCACACTCCCTGAAGATGTGTTTCCAAATGTAAAGCTGTCCAAGATGCATCGAGCTGCATTGATTCACGAGGCAGAAACGGTCGTGCGCGAGACGATTAAAGCGAACGAAGCTTTTCTTGCTGACGGAGCTTGCTTTCCTAGTTCTGACTGGCGATTTGTACGGGCGAAACAAGGTCTGAATGTGTACAGCCAACGACTAGCATCGACTGGAAGATCGTATTCGAGGAAAACAGGGTTGGTTTCGCCATTATCTCCTGGTGTACCACCAACAGCACTGTCCCATTCAGCTACTGCAACTGAGAAAATGATGCACCAAGGGAAGTCGTTGATGGTTTTGCATGGAGCAATGAATGGCACCCTAGACGATTGCATGTTTGGTTCATTTGCTTCAACCGACGAGACGTGGAGGTGGCGAAGTTCGTATGTTTACGAAGGTCTCGATGACGCTCGTATTCTTGCCACTATCAGAGGACCCACTCGCGACGACCCCTTTCGTTTTTTGGGCATAAAGTGGTTCTCGAAGGAACTCCCATCGGTGCTTTCTGGTATCGTACAGCAGAGAGATTTCCTTATCATTGAGGCTACGGGGCTCACACGCGACTCGAACGGCGAGAAGGTTGGCTACTTTCTCATGCACTCCATCTCTCTACCCGGAATCGTCCCTGATCTCGGTCATTTGGGGTTGATACGTGAAGAAATTAGTGCATGCTATATCGATCGTCAGCTCGGCTCAAATCAAGTGGAATTGTACTGCCGCAGTTTTGTGAACCCTCGTGGGAAAGTTTTAAATCGGTTGACTGCAGTCCTTGCTGCTGAAGCTCTCTTGAGTGCTATTAGCATAATTGACTATGCATACGTGAGGAAGCTCACGTGGTTAGTGAAGAACAAACAGGAGCGAATGTCAACAAGAAGATGCCGTTCTCGTCGGCAAAGTGGTGCTTTTCCTCGCCCAACTCGCTGTCAAACTTGTGATAAGAGCTTCAGCAGGTTCGCACTAAATGTTGGTGCTGAGTGTCAAATCTGTCGTCGCATGGTATGTGGTAAGTGTACTGTGGTCAAGAAGATGGCGGTGGACGTGTCGAAACGAGGCCCAGTCAAACAGTGTGCATTCCGAATATGTGTGGTTTGTCTACTCGAAGCGAAGGACAAGTCCGTTTGGGAGATTGCGATAGATGGTGTCAACGAGACTGGACTGGAACTTTCATACTCCACTGTCTAACCACGTGGGTCTTATCCATAGGACAAATTTTCTAACAGTGTCAAAAATCCAAACTATTTTGCATTTACAACTCTTTTGTTGGGTAAAGCGAAGTTCCTGGACCCTTTGTTGCAAAACGCGGAGTTCCAGGAAACACTTGGAGTGCATCGGCAGAAATAATTTCCCAGCATGGAGTCGATATTGTCATCGCCACCGGTTTCTCTGTACAGGCTGATACCATTGTCGATGGCGAGGGCTTTCCAGACCTGAAGCCATGCTCCAAAGCGATAAACCACTATGCAGTTAGCGGCTAACTTAGCCACAACATGGGCGTAAAGCCATCTGCAGAAAACCGAGGAGGAGCAATGTAGAGGTACCAGCGTGCCGGCGGAGGATCTGACTGAATGCTCGCAGGATAAACTGAGGATACAAACGCTGCACTACATTTTACACTGTCGAGACAAATGACAACTAGAATGTGTACATTGACGACACGCGGGTGAAACCCATACCCATCCAGTGTGGACGGCCCACATGTAAGCCGCGGACGTCGAAGCGCGTCCTTGTACCTGCACCACATTCGATCAATATGGCATTCCGTGCAAGTATTTCACTGTAGTGTTCAGCTTATCGATTGGCCTGCTCAGCGATTTACGGTTGTCGATGCCTGCTTCAAACTGGAGTCTACTCTGACCAGTACCCAGCTAATTTGTAGTGAAGAACTAAGCAACAACCTTCAGCATCGTCCATCTAAGATCAGCTTGAAGCCTGAGAGGAAGAAGGAGAGACTGCTGCCAAGCAATGATGATACAAGCAAGAAAGGCGGGAATGTAAAGCGAACCTGTTCCTGTTCAAACTGCGGATAAGGTGGCCACAACAGGCAGAGTTGCCCTACGAAGTAATGGTGACCAAGAGAGACTGGATGACTTGTCTATAGGCTGTATGTACCTGTGTGTGGTTGACTGCTGTAGTGTGTAGCTGTTGAAAGACTCTCCACTGTATTTTCATGCCGACTCGATTTCATGGAGTCGGTACTACCGACTTCGAATGATTCAATGCCCTAGATCAACTGTATAGTAACACTATAGACTTAGACCACCACCATTATTGTTGTTAAGTAGCTGTAGTCTGTGAATGTATCGTTGACGATGCCTCCGCTTTACTTTTCTGAGTGTTTGAAGTGTGTAAACCAACTTCAACGATCACTCGACATCCAACCATCTCGATACTGTAAAGCTTCTTCAGTTACTTTCATCTTCTCGTCATCGCTATCCCGTCAATCAGTGGTTTGCAACTGTAAGTAAAGACTTCAATGTCTGGTGCGAATTGTACACGCTCGTCCTTCATCCTGAATACAATCCATCTTATAGAGCAAGTGTCCTGCTCTTCTAGCTACATGTAGTACTATGCTGCAAATTCAGCCGAAAATTATCGGTAGTGCTGCAACCAACAAGGAAATCCTCACGCAATCCAACAAAACACAATGTGATGAAAAGGTAGGTATCGATATTGACGGTAGTTGAGTCCGCAGGTTTTCGTTGGCGTTCTCTGAAATCCAGGACGTTGTCACGTAGTGGTCTTCGTAGTATCATCGACTGTCCGTTTGTAAGGTATAATTTACATGCGTGGTCCCGTTGACTCACAGGTCTGGTCCCATCCTGAGTCAGCATTCCCTTCGGTATACCGCTGACCAGGAGCTTGCTCGAGCAAAATTAGTTCTCAGTCGTCTACTACTAAGTTCCGCGATGAGCTGGAGCAGAAAACGAAGGACAGTTTAACTCATATGTATCAACAGATACTAAAAAATATGTTTTCTTCAGCGCTTCCGTCACGTCATGGGGAAACACTACTACTGTATTGGAACGTTATATCTCGTGCTAAGGTAAACCGAAGCTGCCCGGGGTAGTGAGATGGGAAGACGCCGTGCAGCCAGGTTGGAGAATGCAGACTGCACGGCTTTTTTGCGTTGATTACTGTACAGTCAGCACGTAGCTCTCCTTCAGAAATGCAACCGTTCTCGCGTCAGATGCAGTCCCTTCATTACTTGGCCAAATGTATTTGACAAGTTGATTCATGTTGTAAGAAAGAACGAAAGTGTGACCTTTCTGCCTTTTGACTGTAAATTACAGTCTGTAATTCGGGCCGGAAGGTGGTGCACTACACACCGAATGCTGCACATGCCAGTACCGCGACCGACGAAAGCCACTAGGATTTGTACTGTACTTCTTGGCGAAATGCAACATAACATTTTACGAAATCTCCATCTTGCCAATGCCACTTTGGAATTGCTGCTCACGATGACAGCGATTCATATCTGGAGGATGAGTTCAATGAAAGTATTGAGCATTCGCTACACGAAAGAAGTGAAAAGCATCACAAGCTGTACGTACACGTACAAAATCGTAAGTTACACCCCATTAAACCATTTGCTTTTGGGTCAACTGGTTTTCGAGAAGGTACGAGTGGCCATGGCCCCACCTTGATCATCAACGCTTGATCATCTGGTGGGCACAATAACGGCTCTTTGTCCTTCCTTAACAACGGAGCCCCTCACTTGCCGACCTCTTTACGACGTTGTGTTAAACGCATGTTTGAAAAGGTACCAGTTGGTTCAGTCACAAGTTTTTCGACTCCCCAGTGATAGGTAGCAATGAAGTTCACCTTACCTGAAAACGCTTTCCCAGAATTGATCCTTTCAAAGGAACATCAAGAAGCATTGATCGAAGAAGCCGAGACTGTGGTGCGTGATACACTTGCAGCAAACGAAACCTTTCGGGCAAATGGATCTACATTTAAGGATCCAAGGTGGAAGTTAGTCCGTGCAAAAGATGGATTGAACGTGTACCACCACCAACGAGAGCCATCGAAAAACACAAGGAAATTCAGGAGGCCGCGATTCAAAAGCTCGTTCTCACCTGTTATCTTAAGTGAGTCAGTTGCAACAAATTCGAGCATTGATGTGACGGGTACGGACGAGGAGGCTTCAATAACGGCATCAGCTTTAGAGGAGGATATGCGCCGTCCTGCCGGGTTTCAGATGATTCTTCACGGCACAGTCGATGGAAACCTGGACGATGCAATGTTTGGGACTTTTGCAGCAACTAACCAAGCCTGGATGTGGCGAAGTTCTCACATTAATGATCGACTCGACGATGCTCGTGTACTTGCTACCATTAGGGGACCAACAAAGCAGGATCCATTCCGTTTCCTGGGTGTCAAGTGGTTTGTGAAAGAGCGCCCTGCTGTACTTACTGGTCTTGTGCAACAACGTGACTATCTCATTCTTGAGGCCACAGGACTTACACGAGACTCAAAAGGTGAAAAGGTTGGCTATTACCTCATGCATTCCATCAAACTACCGCGTATGGTTCCGGAACTTACAGAGTTGGGTCTTCTTCGTGGAGATTTGAGTCTGTGCTTCATCGACCGCCAACGTGGCCACAATAAGGTCGAGAAATACTGTCGCAGTTTCAGTGATCCGAGGGGTAAAATCATCGATAGGGTGGCTGTTGTAGTCACGGCCGAGTCACTTATCTGCGCTGCCAGTATCGTCGACTATGCTTATATCAAGAAGCTGACATGGTTGATGAAGCACAAAGGTGAGCAAAGTGCTACCAACGAGCACCATACTCGAAGTCTTCGTCGACCTAAACACTGCGAAAGTTGTAAAAAGAGTTTCACCAAGTTTTCCCTATCAAGTGCTGCATCCGGTGCCGACTGTCAAATTTGTCGTCGTGTGATCTGCGGAAGGTGCAGTGTGGTCAAGAAAATGACGGTGGACGTTTCGGACACTGGGTCAGTCAAGCAATGTGCTCTCCGATTCTGTTTGGATTGTATGCGTGAAGCTAAAGATCAAAGTGTTTGGGAAATGGCATTGACAGGAATCGAAACCTCATCAGAAACCTCATCAGCCTCTGGCTGAGGACGGTCTGGACTTGACAGATAGTAAAACTAATGAACCAAGTACAACATGAATGACACAGGCATAAGGAATTCTATCAACAAACGAACGATTATCTAAAAATGAACATTTGTACTGTAAGTGAGCTTTGACTGTTACGGAGGTACATGATGTGACGGAGCACCTTGCGTGCTAGAGTATACAAACTCTAAGTGAACACCAGTGGGACTTACCGTACGGTACAGTATTCCCCGGCAAATCGGGAAAGGTGGGACTGATAAAGATTGCGCATATACAAATTGTGCACAGGGACCGGTCCACACGATAGGGTGCTAAAATTTTGTTCTCTGGATTTTAGATCCAGAGTATTTCGGAGAAGGTAACTCGAACCCAAACTAACATTGATACGTGATGGAACCCCCGGAACCCAAAGTAACATTCTCCATACGAACTCAGTTCTCAAAACCTCTATACTTAGACTGACCTGTTATAAACGACTCTCGGATCGTCGACCTCGGCCAAAAGCGAGCTATTCCCTCCTTGTCTCAATGAGAACTTACAGCGGCGTTGGTAATCCGACTGTGGCCAAGTAAATTTACCTTTGATACCACATACCCTGAAGTCAGTTTGAAAAAATTGTGAATGTTGCTTGTGTCGGTTAGGGTCAACATCACGAATGTTATCCTATGCTATAGCATATTTCGTACTCCAGGCTCGAGCTTCAAACGGCATTCAAACAATCAAGCAAAGCAGATCGCCATGCAAGGCCTGTGGTGTATGCTGGGTCGCCTCGGGCACGCTTCTGAAGCCTAACTACCATTCCGCGGTGGTGGACGGACGTGTTGGAAAACACTGCGAATTGCCGATGTTGAAGTTACAGTGAGCAGATATGGGACGAGACAGTTGAGGTAGTGTAGTCTAACGGTTGCATGCATATCTAGGAAATAGGGAGAAGGAGTTTGGCTGCGGCCTCATTCCCCAACTTGCCAACAAAGACCAACAAGTTGCATTTGTTCGTGTAAGCTTTGTGGTGACATATTCCAACAGGGTTATGTGTAACGGGGTTACATGAAAGGGGTACCCCAGAAAGGGTACCGCCTTTAGAAGTTGATATACTTCTGTGAGTATTTGTTTTAATACTCTGATGGAGTTGTGTGAGCCACACTGTGGTGTGGGCCACACTACTGCCACGTAGGTTGAGGTGGCTGAGGGCCAACCAATAACATTTGACCTACCTTTTATATGCATAATTAGGATAAAGTATAGTTAATTAGGAGTTTGTATTACAGGCCAAATGAACCTAATTAACTATAAATAAATCAGTCTAAAATCTACTCTAAACTGGCTATTAAGTCCCCCCAGACCAGGGACTAGTGAACTGCCGTTCACTTAGAGTTTGTATACTCTTAATAGCACGCTTCCTCAAGCAAGGTGCTCGTGTGACCCCGTCACACTTGGTAGCACTAGTAGTCAATCCACACCTACGCGGGTAGATTGACTACCTGAATCCTCTGTGGCTCCTACAAGGTAAGCCAGGATGGATAGAGGGGAGTTCCCTCATTTGACCGACTCTCAGTTTGAGTCGGTCCGGAAGATGGTGGGCATCTTTGGAGGAGATGCCCTCCGAAGCTTGGCGGCTGCTACGCCGGCCGAGCAGGTCGAACGCATTGAGGCGTTCGACACGTACGAGAGAGGGCTAATCGCCCACGTACAGGGGCTGCAGACCCCCGTGGCTGAGATGAAGCCAGCCCAACCTAAGCCGTTGAGGCTTAAGGTTAATCCTTATGAGGGAAAGGAGGGAGAGAACCTCCACTTCTGGGTCCGATAGGTCGAGCTCGCGATGGACGCGGCTCTAATCTCGACCGAGCGACTTCGGGTCGCTTTCGCCGTGTCCAACCTGGGAGGTCGGGCGAAGACCTGGGCGTACACGCGCGAAGCGACAACGCCGGGTTGTTTTACAACCTGGGCTCAGCTGTGTCAACAGCTTAGAGCCGCCTTCCTTCCGGCGAACTATGAGTATAGCCAGCGCTCGCGCTTCCTTGCCTGTAAACAAGGGAAGCGTGAGCTGCATGAGTACATCCAGGAGATGCGAGTGCTCGCTGCATCTCTGGTGGGGAACCCCCTACCTGAACACATCAAAGTGACAGTGTTCATGGATGGCCTGAAGGTGGGCCCATCCCGCACACAGTTGTTCCGCGTGCATGCGAACACTATGGAGGAGGCGATACAGATCGCCCTCAAAGAGGAGTACAGCCACCGACAGGCTCGTACTCCTACGTCGGTGTGGCAAGGCCACAATGCGTCATCAGGCGCAGTGCAAGGAGCTCCAGCAGCTGGAGCTAGCACCGGGCCGGTACCCATGGAACTGGGTACGGCCGTACAGAGCTCCATCCGTTGCTACAGATGTGGGAAGCTCGGGCACATGCAACGTGCCTGCCCTGCGGGAGGGCAAAGGAAGTTCCCTTCCAAACCTAGGGGATCAAGGGGCCCGTGGCAGAAGCCGCGACCCAAGAGCCAGGGGAACTGGGGTCACCAGTAGGGGTGGGGCGCCCTACTGGGGAAGATCTAAGTCCCCATGGTAGGAGTGCGGACGGCGCACGCCATGGAGGCTTAGCCCCTGAGAGCCTGGGTGCTCTCGAGACGAGAAAGAGCAGCGGCGGACTGCTCGTGGTACACGCAAGTGTACGGGGATATGGAGATCCCTTTAGAGTCCTGATTGACTCTGGGGCGTCGACGAACTTTGCTCGACGCCAGACGGTCGCGCGGAATGGCGACAAGTATGCCGATGCTTTGAGAGAAAGCAAAGGCAGGGGCCAGGTCTCGGTGAGACTGGCCGATGGTACAGTGGTTAACGTACCTGGGGTCCGTATGGACCTGGCTGTAAAGTTTGAAGACTTTGACAGCACGGAGTCGTTTCTTGTCCTAGACATGGACAAGTACGACTTGATCCTGGGCATGCCGTGGCTCGAAAAGCACGAGCCCTGGATCGATTGGCGCGGCAAAGCCATTGGGGCTAGCCAGCCTGCAGTCTCCGACAGAGCTTTGGTGAGTAATGTTCCCACCTTTGTCCGGGACTGGGGCGTCAGAGATGGTCGCCAAGGCGCTTATGCACCCGAAGAAGTACTGGGAGTCAATGACTCCAGTGAAGATGTTGCGATGAGCCTCGCAACCGGTCGTGAGACCAAGGCTCATTGCCAAGCGTGTGGGATTGCCGCGACGGCAAGTCCCAACGCTGAGAGTCGTCGCGCCGTATGGGCTTCGACTGTGGCAGTGCCGGACGGCACTGACCAGGCGGGTAACATAGGTCCGCAAGCAGCAGAGGCTGCTGGGGAGGACGCTGAGAGCGCCTCCGGTGTGGGTATCATAGTTCCACACAAGGTCGAAGAGACCGAGAAGAAGATCGAGAGCGCAGCAGGCGTCTCTAGCGTGGATAACAGAGTTCCACGTGGCGTCAAGAAGACCAGTACGAGTGCGGAGGTGCCGTTGAGCACCTCCCGTGTGGATAGCCAAGTACCACACTCGGAGTCTGAGACTCCACCGGCACGGCCGGTCGAAGAACAATGCCATGTCTTCGACGGCGTGTCCGGTCGTCAAGTGAAGGCAGGTGTTGTCCATCTGGAGGCACTGCCAGAGGTGTCAGCACTGCTGAACCTCGAGGAATTGTCCATGAAGGACTTCCTGGCCGAGTTGAAGGCCGGAGAGATTGCGGAGATGGTGCTCCTGAAGCCGGAGGCCTCTCCTGAAGATTTGAACTCTTCCTCCGTAATGGACGAGGATGTCCTGGAGGGGTTCACGAAACAGCGCGCAACGCGCTTGGATTCTGAGATTCTCAAGAACCCGGAGGATCCAGTGTATCCTCTTGTGAAGGAATACTCGGATGTGGTGTCGAAGCACCCACCATCCCAACTCCCGCCGGATCGGGGAGTTCGGCACGAGATTGATCTCGTGCCAGGCACAAAGTATTGTGTCACGAGGCAGTGGCCTCTACCTCGCGAGCAGTGCGAGGTCACAGATGCCTTCTTCGCTGAGAAGGCGAAGTCGGGCATGGTGCGGGAGTCGAAGTCCCCGCACTCGACGCCAACCTTCTGCGTTCGTAAACCGAACGGGAGGTGGCGTCTGGTTCACGCTTACAACAAGCTGAACAATGCGACGGTACCGGCACAGACGCCGATCCCTCGCAAGGATGTGTTACTGAACAACATGTCGGGCTGTACGCTGTACAGTGCCCTGGATCTGGTAGACGGATACTACCAGATCCTGATGCGGGAGAGTGACATTCCTCTCACCGCAGTGAGCACCCCGAGCGGGATGCTCTGGGAGTGGCTAGTGATGCCACAAGGGCTATCGAATTCCCCAGCGAAGTTTAATCGCTTGGTCACACAACTGTTTAGACCATTGCATACGTTCGCACAGACGTACCTTGACGATATATTCGTCCATAGCCGTACCGAAGGTGACCAGACGGCTATGGAGGTGCATTTGAAGCACCCCCGTCGAGTGTTTGAGGTCATGAGAGCTAACAAGCGCTATGCCAACATCGACAAGTGCGTCTTTGCAGCTGAGGAGATAAAGGTCCTCGGCTGCTTTGTCAGCAGGGTCGGCGTACGCGCCGATCCAGGGAAGGTCAAGGCCATAGCGGCTTGGCCGACCCCGAGGTCGCAGAAGGACCTCCGGAAGTGGTTGGGCTTAGCCAACTATCTTCATAAGTACAGCGCAGGGTACGCTGAACTAGCTCGACCCTTGTCGGATCTCTTAAAGAAAGATGCCGACTGGGTCTGGGAGCGACAGCACCAAGATGCTTTTGATAGCATCAAGGCGAGCTTACAGCAAGCGCCAGTCCTGGCCTTGCCGGACGAGAACAAGTCATTTAGCGTCGTCTGTGACGCTTCTGACTATGCAATAGGCTGTGCGCTATTGCAGAAAGACGAGGAAGGACACGAACGTGTCATCTCCTTCCAGTCCAGGCAGCTGAAGGCTGCCGAACGGAACTATCCCGTTCATGACAAGGAGCTACTTGCAATGAAGTACGCTCTTGTCAAGTTTAGAGTTCATCTCTTGGGCACGAGGCCCTTTGTGATCTATACTGATCACGCATCCTTGCGGACTGCCACCAACTCGCCGCATCTGTCACAGCGGATGGCGAGGTGGCTGTCATTCTTCGCGGAATACAACTTCCGCGTTGAATACAAGCCGGGCAAGCTGAATGTGCTTGCCGATGCATTGTCGCGTCGACCTGACTATGAGCTAGCTCATGTCAGTCGGGTCACGACAGATCTGTACGATCGGATACGCTTGGCGTATCAGGAGGACGAGAACTACACACCACTGGTGCAGTTCTTGTCCGATGGCAAGGACGCCAAAGTCGACAGGCTTTCGCCTCGACAGCGGCCGCAGCTCCATCGTTATGAGCTGGCCGATGGGTTACTCCATTACAGAGTAGCCCCCGAGATCCTCCTCGGGTTGTCGTTCCAAACGACGAGGATCTGAAGTATGACATACTTCTGGAGGCGCATGATGCGCCGATAAGTGGCCATCTTGGCCGGGAGAAGACCTACCAAATGGTCTCTCAGACATTTTGGTGACCCCGCATGTATAAGTGGGTGGCACACTATGTCAAGACATGTGAAACATGTCAGAGGGTGAAGCCTTCGGGTCACGCCTCGGCTCCACTGCAGAGCCTACCTGTACCAGCGGATTGCTGGAAGTCGATGAGTCTCGACTTCGTCTTCGGCCTGCCGGCCGATGACAAGGGTAACACCGGCATTTTGGTGTTTGTCTGTCGTTTGAGCAAGATGGTACATCTTGCTCCAGTATGTGATGAAGTCACCGGGAAACAAGCTGCACAGCTGTTCCTAGATAGCGTGTTTCGCTATCATGGTCTACCAGAGACCATCGTCTCGGACAGAGACCCGCGTTTCACGGGTGCGTTCTGGGACACCCTGTTCCAGTTGTTGGGAACTAAGTTGACGATGTCAACTGCGGACCATCCGCAGACGAATGGTCAGACGGAGCGCGTCAACCGCGTGTTCGAAGATACTCTGCGCAGTATCTGTGCGGAAGCACCTCGGTCCTGTTCGGATCAGCTTCCTAACCCGGCTGATTAGCGTCAGCCTGTCGTCTATAAACGACGACAACTGTCGTTTTAAAGACTCCGGCTCTATTTCTGAGACCTGGGAGAAAAAGGCTTTCCGAGCCTCTCCCCCACTTAAGATGGAGGCATCGGTGCCTCCCCGCAAGGTTAGCTGGGGGTGTCGTAGCCCATTAAGGTAGAACGGGGTAAACCCCGTTGATGCGTGTACCGCATTGTTAAGTGCAAACTCAACCATAGAGATGCAATGGCATCAGCCCAAGATAAACAAAAGGAGTACTCAGAGAAAAACAGAGGAAACTTAAGTGTTTTTAAAGTGGGTGAATTGGTGTTATTAGACACTAAAAACCTACCGCTAAATGTGGTTAGCTCTGTAGAGAACAACGAACTGAAGCACCGCTTCATCGGACCCTTTGCGGTCCTGGCCAGACATGGCGCGGCGTATACCATTGACCTCCCAAAGTCAATGGCGACGCACCCGACGTTCTACGTGGGGCGTCTTAAGCGGTATCACGATCCGCTGGGTCTTCCTTCTCGGACGGAGGAAGACCAAGGTGAGAACTCACCTCCTCGAAACGAGGCTGAGCTCTCTGGACAACCGGAGCTGCCGGTGTCGAAGCCTACGAATAAAACGCAGGCTGGTACCCACGCGAGTCATACGAAGGGTATGACGGTACCGGATGGGAAGAGCTTGGGTAAGAGCTATACCCATAAGTCGAGGGGTATGAATACCCCTGCGGCTCATAAGAGGGCATCCGACCATGCACCTCATGGCTTAGAACGTCTAAGCCTCGACGGAGCTCCTTCACGGCAGCGGCCGGAGCTCGGCGGTCAACGCGCCCATGGAGCTCATGAGTCTCACGACCAAGAGCGTCCAAGTCCTGACGAAGGACCTCAAGGGCACCCGGCTTGCCAGCCTGAGAGGCAGCCTGGCCACCAGGTCCAAGCCCAAGGGCTATCTCGATCGCATAGACGCGATCTCGAAGCTGACGGACCTCGTCGCTTAATAGGGACCCCACAGAGTCCCGACCCGAAGATGAGGGTCCAGAAGGATAAGGCTGAGAAGGAGCCGCGTACTCAAACGCTTGTGAGGGGCTCCTCCCGCCTTCCTTGATCGGAACGGCGAGCTCCACTACCATGTGGAGCGGGTCGTCCAGGAGCGGTGGCGCTCTGGGAAGCGCCAGCTGCTTGTGAAGTGGCGGGGTTACCCCTCGTCACTGAACTCGTGGGAGCCCGAAGACCGGCTCCGGGTTGACTGCCCGAAGGCTGTTGAGATTTGGGATCTGCAACAGCCGGGGCGTAAGTAGTCCGCGGCTTCTTAGCCGCCTTACGGTGTACGGTCCCTGGGTTGACGGAACCGTACCCGCGCTCATCTTTAACGCCGGACTTAGACTGCTGTCTAAGTCCCTCCATGACGGAGTGGAGTTGCCGCTTAGCGGTTAAGTGGGCAAACTCAATACGAAGATCTCGCTGGTCCAAAACATAGGACAGCAGGCGATCTTCCCGGAGTTCTTTCAACTCCTGAACTATGAAGTTCTTTAGAGAAACCCATCTCCAGAACAGGTCTTCTGCCTGGGTCTGGGTTACGGTGTTCTCGGGCTGTACCCAAGGGTACCCCCACACGGGGAAGAGCCCACCACGGTCTTTCGGTTTCTTCCGCAGACTCGTAAATTCCTTGAGAGGAATTCGGTGTGGTGCAAGCAGCACACACCTAGCGGCCTCGATGTCGTTGACAAAGAGTGGTTCATCTTGAACCAAGGCACGCTAATAGGCGCCACGCGAAGTGCGCCCATGGTTAAGACCACGAGGGGCCTTGAGCTTCTCCAAAAACATGGGAGACCCAGACCCCGCATCCGGTGGGTAGTATCCGCGAGGATACACCGGCGTGGCAGGCACAGGAGTGCCTTGCGGCTGAGCAGTTTGATAATGCTCTTGCTGCTCATCGAGATCATTGGAGATCTCTCGGGGCTCAGAGACAGCCCCCTCCTCTTCTGCCTCATCCGAAGAGGAGTCGAACAGACTATGGTAGTCTTTCGAGAAACTAGACTCGCGAGAAGGTGTCTCAGGGGCTGCGCGCTTCTTAGCAGCAGCAGCACCCTCACCAGCCCGTTTCGGAGAAGCTACTTTTGCAGCTTGGGCTCGAGCCTTACCTTCGGTTAAGGTAAGGTTCTTGGCAGGCGGGCTCGTCGAAGCTGCCTTTGCCTCTGATGACTCAGCATCATCAACAGGAGCGTCCTGTGAAGGAGCGTCCTGTGAAGAAGATGGATCCTTAGCGGATCCAGGAGAGTCCCCGTCGGACTCTGATCCCGTGATCATAGGGATGTTGAAATCCGGGGATTCCGACCCAGGACTGTGGTCCCGATAGGCGAACCGAGGGTTCGGCCTATCGTCGGGTGATTGGGGGCGCGAGCGACTGCGTCGCGGACTCCCTCCTTCCTTGGCAGCTGCAGCGGTGCGCTAGCAGGCTGCCTCGGAAGCCGCCTTGCGGACTTCCTTGCGTGGAACGGCCTTGTCTTTCGACTTGGCCTTGGCAGTCTTCGACCTCGCGGTCTTAGACTTGGAAGGCGCCGAAGCGCCGTGGGTGCTTGCCTTCTTAGGCATCTCGGGAGGTTGACGTGGAAACCTCCGGGTGTCTTGGACGCGCGAAAAGGCTGAATGAAAGCCTCAAAGCCACAACGGTGGCTTGTCGATGGGTATCGACAAGGACAGGAAAGAGAGCGGAGCTCTCTTCCTAGCTCCTCATTGGTTGGAGGTGTTTCTAACCTAAGCGGGGGAGGATGTAACGGGGTTACATGAAAGGGGTACCCCAGAAAGGGTACCGCCTTTAGAAGTTGATATACTTCTGTGAGTATTTGTTTTAATACTTTGATGGAGTTGTGTGAGCCACACTGTGGTGTGGGCCACACTACTGCCACGTAGGTTGAGGTGGCTGAGGGCCAACCAATAACATTTGACCTACCTTTTATATGCATAATTAGGATAAATTATAGTTAATTAGGAGTTTGTATTGCAGGCCAAATGAATCTAATTAACTATAAATAAATCAGTCTAAAATCTACTCTAAACTGGCTATTAAGTCCCCTAAGACCAGGGACTAGTGAACTGCCGTTCACTTAGAGTTTGTATACTCTTAATAGCACGCTTCCTGAAGCAAGCTGCTCGTGTGACCCCGTCACATTATGAGCCCAATCTATTTGGGGTAGGCATCACTGAAAAGTCTCTGATCGCGCACTATGATGTCGGGAACGACAAGTGCAACTGGTGGAAAGCCGAAGGCTGCCATGGAGGTGAATACCAAGGGTGTTCCAGTGAACTGGAACGGGGAACACTGGGATTTCTACAAAGCATTAATGATGAGCCTCTTCGAGGAGGATGGCTTGGAGAATATCGCGACTGGGAAGGCGAAGCCCCCAGATCCATCGACACCTGAATCTGACAAAAATGAGTGGAAGCAAAATCAGGTAACAATCAAACGCTTGATCCTCGGTTCTGTTTCACTGGCATTGGCTCAGCGAGTGATGCGGAAAGCATCTGGCACCGACATGTGGTAGACACTCGAAGAGATTTTTGAGGCGCCGAAGAACCAGACGCTGTTTGTGCATCAGCAGCGTCAGTTGGTACATCAACTGCGGAATACCAGGGCGAAGCGAGAAGACGACATGAACCTGCATCTGGGCAAGCTGTACGACATTCGCGATCGTCTCGCAACCATGAAGTACAACGTGCATGACCTGGATATGGTGGATGCTATGTTAAAGAGCCTACCAAGACACATTAAGTACCAGTGCTTAACAGAAATGGTTACTTTGACTCCTGGTTCTACGTATTCAGTGGACGACGTCCGCGATTTGAGTCTTGTTGCAGCATCACAGTTAAAGGAAGAGAGCTATGAGATTTCCGGTGGTCGCATGGAGAACAGTGGTAACCGTGCTAGCGGAGGTGATGCAAAGGCTGGGAAAGCTGGAAAGCAAAAGCAAAAGCACAAACCCAAGCAGCAACATCAACAGCAGTCAGATTCGTCAGAGAGCAATCTGAAGTGCTTCCAGTGTAAGGAGAAAGGTCACATTAAGAGGTATTGTCCAGAATTGAATGGAAAAAGGAAGCGAGTGGTGCGGAAGTATCAAAGCCTATTTCTTATCATGACAAAGTCTCAGAGGAAGATTCTCACCAGTCGCAATGTGCAGGAAATGCAGACAGCACGCAGTGCAAAGCGCAAAAAGAACAGGAAGATCCTGGAAAAGAGATGTTCTTGGATGTCGTGGGCAAGTCGGAGCAGGTGGTAGAGGTGGCGGAGTACAATCCCCGTCGCTGGGTCTATGACACCGGTGCTAGCACGCATATTGTGGGATCCAAGCAATATTTTGTAGCGTATCACGAATTTGATAAAGCTATGGAAGAAATACAAGGGTTTGCAAAATGAGTCATTCGCGAGCACTTGGAGTTGGTGCTATTGCGCTCGCGACTGATGTAGGTCATGGCGCTTTGACAACAATCTTCTTGGAAGAAGCGTTATATGTGCCGGACGCGAACTGGAACCTGTATTCTGTGGGCTTAGCGATGAAGCAAGGATTCGATGAGCAGAAGAACAGCAGGACGGGCGTATGCAAAGTTTAGTGTGGCTAATATCCGCACGTGGCACGCGAGACTCGGTCACACTTGTGCCCAGCACCTGAAGCAGATGGTGGACAAGGACCTCGTCCGTGGAATGCTTCTAAAAGGGCGCGAACTTACGCCATGCGGGACTTGTGAACTGACGAAGCAGAAGCGAAAGAAGCGTAGCAAGCGATTTGAGCGTGGTTTTGAAGAACCAAATGAAACAATTTTCATGGACTTAATGGATCCTGGAAAGAACAATCGCACTGCATACACTCAGGCACTGGTGATAGTAGATGGCTACTCGCGGTGGATGACTGTATACGTATTAATCGACAAGACTGAGGCTTCCGACTACTTTCAGCAGTATGTAATGTGGGCTGAACAGCAGATAGGAAAACCTATCAAGCATGTTGTTTCAGATAATGGCGGTGAATTCTTGAACAAACCAACGAAGACATGGTGTGCTGAACAAGGTATCAGTTTAGTTCCGGTGGTGCCGGATGGATCTTCAGTGAACTATGCAGAGCGTGCGATCCAGACATTAAGGAATACGAAGAAAGCCATGTTGAGTCACTCGGGACTTCCGCAGAGCTTCTGGCCGGACGCACTGAGGAATTCAGCATACATTCGCAACCGTGTTCTCTGCAAGGGGACGAAGCGAACACCTTTCGAACTGTTTTTTGGTAAAAAGCCAGATCTCCATCGAATTCGAACCTTCGGATCACTAGTGTATGCACATATCCCGAAGCACCTGCGAAAGAAAATGGCAAATACAAGTGAAGCTGGTTTTCTTCTCGGTTATTTGGAGGATTGTATGGGATGTAAGGTGTATTTCCCAAAGTACCGTGTGTCGCGTGTTGTATACACAGTGAAAGTCCATGAGGACATCTTGTATCGTGATCGACACTCGATCCCCACCTCGGTCGACCATGGATGGCCCGATGATCAACAAGATGATGTTGAAGGGGGGGATAGCGAGGACGAAAGCGAGGATGACGAAAGTGAAAGCAATCAGGAAAGCTTGGCGGAGGTAGATTTGGAAAGTATGGCGTCTAGTGAAAATGGTAAGGACTCTTCGAGTGAGAATAGTGAGGAAGGCCCCGATACAAATGAGGAAGAGACTGGGAGCGACGAGGATTCAAGACTGGAGCCATTGTTGATTCACCCATGCGTCCTTTTGCGTCCGATAGCGGATGAAAATGCAAATGAACCCGTCAATGAGCACGAAGTTGATGAAGGAGGTCAAGAAGAAAGTGAAAACAGCAAAGCTGGTGAAACAGTTCAAGATAACCGAAGTGTGGATGATGC
Source organism: Phytophthora palmivora (assembly GCA_008079305.1). NCBI lineage: Eukaryota > Oomycota > Peronosporomycetes > Peronosporales > Peronosporaceae > Phytophthora > Phytophthora palmivora. The sequence continues at coordinate 85,872 of VOQZ01002265.1, forward strand.
AGCTAGCGGAGAAAATAATTATTCGGTCAATGGGTCAGAACATGATGATGCTTCTGTTGCTGGTGACGATGCTGCATCCGAAGCGGCTGAAGAGACAGAATCAGTAAGAACACAGGGCGAGCAGAATTATGAAGACAATAATAATGAAGCCGTGCTACCTGATTACGATGAAGTTGCAACTGAGGAAATGTTACCAGTTGTTGAACAAGAAAACGTTGATGAATGCCCGCAGGACATTGAAATTGAGACGTACGGTTTAGAAGACGGCAAAGCCAAAACCATGATGAATGAGAACCTCAATTGGGTGGATCGCATTAGGTCATTTAGCGAACAGCCAAAGCAGCGCGAGAAGCGTGGTCGCGACTCGATTGCTGGACGTAGGGAGGACAAACGACAACGGTACGAACCTCGCGAGAGTAAAAGACCGAAATATCTGGAGGACTACGTTTTGAACTTGACCCTGCATCCAGAACAAATTTGGCAGCGAAGGTGGAAAGCAAGTGAGGTGAAAATCCCCAAAACGGTTCGACAGGCAATGAGATCCCCACAGTGCAATGAATGGGTGGCCGCAATGGACACTCAAATGCAAGCGCTGATTGAGAAAGGAGTGTTAACACCGATTGATGAACTACCTGACGGCGCGAATTTACTGGAGACCAAGTGGGTGTTCGATCCTAAGGTGGATAACGATAGATACATCGTGCGCTTTCGTGCACGCATTGTAGCGATGGATTTAATCAAAAGCCAGGCTTGGATTTCAAGGACACATTCTCACCCGTGGCACGACTGTCGAGTTTCCGATTACTGATGGCTTTAGCTAGAGAACTAGGATGGAAGATCTGGCAAGGAGACGTAAACAACGCGTACTTGAACGCAAAACCGAAGATAAAACAATACATAGGAGGCATTGGAGGCTTCGGCAACCAAATGTACCGTGTAGACCAAGCGTTGTATGGTCTCAGGCAGTCTGGAAGGGAATGGAATGAGGAGTTGAATGGCTGGATGAAGCAACGCGGCGTCAAGCCCTGTGAAACGGAGCCATGCCTATATTTCTACGCAAATGAGGATGTTATGGCATTCGTTTTGATTTACGTTGATGATGTGATCATTACGACAAACTCGGAGGAGTTCAAATCTGAATTCTTTACCGCTTTAAATGGAGAATATGGTTTCAAAGACTTGGGCCTGCTGACGAACTACTTGGGAATTCGAGTCTGTCAGATGGAAACGGAAACAGTGCTGGACGAGGAGCAGTACGCTCGGGAAATATTAAAACGGTTTGACCTAGTGGTGGGACAGTCGAATAAGAGCGGCATACCTATGGAGACTACCATAAAATTAATGATATGTTAGCACTCAGACAAAGGAAACTGCACCCATTCTCTCGGTAAAGTGCCGTTCCGTGAGGCAGTGGGAAGTTTGCTGTATTTGGTAACTGGAACACGACCAGACCTTATGTTTGCGGTGTGTCAGCTTAGTCGCTTTGTAAGTCATCCTACTGAGCAGCATATCGGTGCGCTAAAGCGTGTGATGCGTTATCTTCTTGGCACTGTCGAAAAAGGAATCACTTACCAGGACCGTGAGGCTTGTGAAATCGGTGTGCACTTGCAAGGGCATTCCGATAGTGATTGGGCTAATGATACGGACACAAGAAAGAGTACCACTGGGTACATCTTCACACTAATGGGTGGAGCAATTTCATGGGCATCTACACGCCAGACGATCGTGGCACAATCGACTGCAGAGACCGAGTACATTGCCGCATGCGAGGCAGCAATGGAGGGCAAGACATTGATGAATATTTTGGATGAAATGCTACCCGAAATGAAGCGTAAGATTACGCTAGGTGTGGATAACCAATCATCCTATGTGATGGCAACTAAACCCACGTTCGGGCGCCGAACGCGCCACATCGAGTTGAAATGGCACTACGTGAGGGAGCAAGTACGCAAGAAGGAGCTGTACATGTTGAAGGTGCGTTCCGAGGACAACCCCGCGGACTTATTTACGAAACCACTGGCGAAAGCCAGATTCGAGAGTTTGTCTGCCAAGATTGGCATGTGCACACGAAAAGTGCAAGCTAGCTCTGTTTGATTTGCCAGTCGGGTGGCACCAAGCTACACCGTCAAGGCAAAGGGAGGACTGTTGGAAAACAGATGTTGAAGTTACAGTGAGCAGATATGGGACGAGACAGTTGAGGTAGTGTAGTCTAACGGTTGCATGCATATCTAGGAAATAGGGAGAAGGAGTTTGGCTGCGGCCTCATTCCCCAACTTGCCAACAAAGACCAACAAGTTGCATTTGTGCGTGTAAGCTTTGTGGTGACATATTCCAACAGGACGAACCCCATGTCGTCCTAAGTGTAAATATTATGGCATCATTGTTGCAGTTGGTACACAGATCGTAAGCAGGAACAACGTGTTGCCGATCACGAACGGCACCCCGACAAAATGCAGTACCGTTCCAAGATGTTTGCTACAGCTGTCATAACTACAACTATGATAATCAGCATTTCACCCCCGCAGCAGAGGTCTGTCAGGGGACGGCACGTAGCGCGGAGGGTGTGACGGGGTCACACGAGCAGCTTGCTTCAGGAAGCGTGCTATTAAGAGTATACAAACTCTAAGTGAACGGCAGTTCACTAGTCCCTGGTCTTAGGGGGCTTAATAGCCAGTTTAGAGTAGATTTTAGACTGATTTATTTATAGTTAATTAGATTCATTTGGCCTGCAATACAAACTCCTAATTAACTATAATTTATCCTAATTATGCATATAAAAGGTAGGTTAATTACTATTGGTTGGCCCTCAGCCACCTCAACCTACGTGGCAGTAGTGTGGCCCACACCACAGTGTGGCTCACACAACTCCATCAGAGTATTAAAACAAATACTCACAGAAGTATATCAACTTCTAAAGGCGGTACCCTTTCTGGGGTACCCCTTTCATGTAACCCCGTTACATCCTCCCCCGCTTAGGTTAGAAACACCTCCAACCAATGAGGAGCTAGGAAGAGAGCTCCGCTCTCTTTCCTGTCCTTGTCGATACCCATCGACAAGCCACCGTTGTGGCTTTGAGGCTTTCATTCAGCCTTTCGCGCTCTTGCAAGCTCCAGAGGTTTCCACGTCAACCTCCCGAGATGCCTAAGAAGGCAAGCACCCACGGCGCTTCGGCGCCTTCCAAGTCTAAGACCGCGAGGTCGAAGACTGCCAAGGCCAAGTCGAAAGACAAGGCCGCTCCGCGCAAGGAAGCCCGCAAAGCGGTTTCCGAGGCAGCCTGCTAGCGCACCGCTGCAGCTGCCAAGGAAGGAGGGAGTCCGCGACGCAGTCGCTCGCGCTCCCAATCACCCGACGATAGGCCGAACCCTCGGTTCGCCTATCGGGACCACAGTCCTGGGTCGGAGTCCCCGGATTTCAACATCCCTATGACCACGGGATCAGAGTCCGACGGGGACTCTCCTGGATCCGCTAAGGATCCTTCTTCTCCTCAGGATGCTCCTTCACAGGACGCTCCTGCACAGGACGCTCCTGTTGATGATACTGAATCATCTGAGGCAAAGGCAGCTTCGACAAGCTCGCCTGCCAAGAGCCTTACCTTAGTCGAAGGTAAACCTCGAGCCCAAGCTGCGAAAGCAGCTTCTCCGAAGCGGGCTGGTGAGGGTGCTGCTGCTGCTAAGAAGCGCGCAGCCCCTGGCTCTCCTACGTTAGAGCCTTCAATCGCTAAGGGATTCAAATCCCTGTTCGACTCCTCAGACGAGGAGGAAGAGGAGGGGGCTCTCTCTGAGCCCCAAGAGATCTCCAATGATCTCGATGAGCAGCAGGAGCGCTATCAAGCTGCTCAACTGCAAGGCACTCCTGTGCCTCCCACGCCGGTGTATCCTCGCGGATACTACCCACCGGATGCGGGGTCTGGGTCTCCCATGTTTTTGGAGAAGCTCAAGGCCCCTCGTGGTCTTAACCATGGGCGCACTTCGCGTGGCGCCTATTAGCGTGCCTTGGTTCAAGATGAACCACTCTTTGTCAACGACATCGAGGCCGCTAGGTGTGTGCTGCTTGCACCACACCGAATTCCTCTCAAGGAATTTACGAGTCTGCGGAAGAAACCGAAAGACCGTGGTGGGCTCTTCCCCGTGTGGGGGTACCCTTGGGTACAGCCCGAGAACACCGTAACCCAGACCCAGGCAGAAGACCTGTTCTGGAGATGGGTTTCTCTAAAGAACTTCACAGTTCAGGAGTTAAAAGAACTCCGAGAAGATCGCCTGCTGTCCTATGTCTTGGACCAGCGAGATCTTCGCATTGAGTTTGCCCACTTAATCGCTAAGCGGCAACTCCACTCCGTCATGGAGGGACTTAGACAGCAGTCTAAGTCCAGCGCTCAAGATGAGCGCGGGTACGGTTCCGTCAACCCAGGGACCGTACACCGTAAGGCGGCTAAGAAGCCGCGGACTACTTACGCCCCGGCTGTTGCAGATCCCAAATCTCAACAGCCTTCGGGCAGTCAACCCGGAGCCGGTCTTCGGGCTCCCACGAGTTCAGTGACGAGGGGTAACCCCGCCACTTCACAAGCAGCTGGCGCTTCCCAGAGCGCCACCGCTCCTGGACGACCCGCTCCACATGGTAGTGGAGCTCGCCGTTCCGATCAAGGAAGGCGGGAGGAGCCCTCACAAGCGTTTGAGTACGAGGCTCCTTCTCAGCCTTATCCTTCTGGACCCTCAACTTCGGGTCGGGACTCTGTGGGGTCCCTATTAAGCGACGAGGTCCGTCAGCTTCGAGATCGCGTCTATGCGATCGAGATAGCCCTTGGGCTTGGACCTGGTGGCCAGGCTGCCTCTCAGGCTGGCAAGCCGGGTGCCCTTGAGGTCCTTCGTCAGGACTTGGACGCTCTTGGTCGTGAGACTCATGAGCTCCATGGGCGCGTTGACCGCCGAGCTCCGGCTGCTGCCGTGAAGGAGCTCCGTCGAGGCTTAGACGTTCTAAGCCATGAGGTGCATGGTCGGATGCCCTCTTATGAGCCGCAGGGGTATTCATACCCCTCGACTTATGGGTATAGCTCTTACCCAAGCTCTTCCCATCCGGTACCGTCATACCCTTCGTATGACTCGCGTGGGTACCAGCCTGCGTTTTATTCGTAGGCTTCGACACCGGCAGCTCCGGTTGTCCAGAGAGCTCAGCCTCGTTTCGAGGAGGTGAGTTCTCACCTTGGTCTTCCTCCGTCCGAGAAGGAAGACCCAGCGGATCGTGATACCGCTTAAGACGCCCCACGTAGAACGTCGGGTGCGTCGCCATTGACTTTGGGAGGTCAATGGTGTACGCCGTGCCATGTCTGGCCAGGACCGCAAAGTGTCCGATGAAGTGGTGCTTCAGTTTGTTGCTCGCTACAGAGCTAACCACCTTTAGGGGTAGGTTCTTAGTGTCTAACAAGACAAATTCGCCCCTTTTAAACACATTTAAGTTTCCTCTTCCATGTTTGTCTGAGTACTCCTTTTGTCTGTCTTAAGCCGATGCCATTGCATCTCTAACCTGGCTGATCAACGTCAGCCTGTCGTCTATAAACGACGACAACTGTCTTTTTAAAGACTCGGGCTCAATTTCTGAGACCTGGGAGGAAAAGGCTTTCCGAGCCTCTCCCCCACTTACGACGGAGGCCACGGTCCCTCCCCGCAAGGTTAGCGGCACATGGGGGTGTCGTAACCTGTTCAAGTAGAACGGGGTAAATCCCGTTGATGCGAGTACCGCATTGTAGAGCGCAAACTCAACCATAGGCAGCTGGTCGACCAGGACGGAGGTGCCTCTGCACAGATACTGCGAAGCGTATCTTTGAGCTCGCGGTTGACGCGCTCCGTCTGACCATTCGTCTGCGGATGGTCCGCAGTTGACATCGTCAACTTAGTTCCCAACAACTGGAACAGGGTGTCTCAGAACGCATCCGTGAAACGCGAGTCTCTGTCCGAGACGATGGTCTCTGGTAGACCATGATAGCGAAATACGCTATCTAGGAACAGCTGTGCAGCTTGTTTCCCGGTGACTTCATCACATACTGGAGCAAGATGTACCATCTTGCTCAAACGGCAGACAAACACCAAAATGCCGGTGTTACCCTTGTCATCGGCCGGCAGGCCGAAGACGAAGTCGAGACTCATCGACTTCCAGCAATCCGCTGGTACAGGTAGGCTCTGCAGTGGAGCCGAGGCGTGACCCGAAGGCTTCACCCTCTGACATGTTTCACATGTCTTGACATAGTGTGCCACCCACTTATACATGCGGGGTCACCAAAATGTCTGAGAGACCATTTGGTAGGTCTTCTCCCGGCCAAGATGGCCACTTATCGGCGCATCATGCGCCTCCAGAAGTATGTCATACTTCAGATCCTCGTCGTTTGGAACGACAACCCGAGGAGGATCTCGGGGTCTACGCTGTAATGGAGTAACCCATCGGCCAGCTCATAACGATGGAGCTGCGGCCGCTGTCGAGGCGAAAGCCTGTCGACTTTGGCGTCCTTGCCATCGGACAAGAACTGCACCAGTGGTGTGTAGTTCTCGTCCTCCTGATACGCCAAGCGTATCCGATCGTACAGATCTGTCGTGACCCGACTGACATGAGCTAGCTCATAGTCAGGTCGACGCGACAATGCATCGGCAAGCACGTTCAGCTTGCCCGGCTTGTATTCAACGCGGAAGTTGTATTCCGCGAAGAATGACAGCCACCTCGCCATCCGCTGTGACAGATGCGGCGAGTTGGTGGCAGTCCGCAAGGATGCGTGATCAGTATAGATCACAAAGGGCCTCGTGCCCAAGAGATGAACTCTAAACTTGACAAGAGCGTACTTCATTGCAAGTAGCTCCTTGTCATGAACGGGATAGTTCCGTTCGGCAGCCTTCAGCTGCCTGGACTGGAAGGAGATGACACGTTCGTGTCCTTCCTCGTCTTTCTGCAATAGCGCACAGCCTATTGCATAGTCAGAAGCGTCACAGACGACGCTAAATGACTTGTTCTCGTCCGGCAAGGCCAGGACTGGCGCTTGCTGTAAGCTCGCCTTGATGCTATCAAAAGCATCTTGGTGCTGTCGCTCCCAGACCCAGTCGGCATCTTTCTTTAAGAGATCCGACAAGGGTCGAGCTAGTTCAGCGTACCCTGCGCTGTACTTATGAAGATAGTTGGCTAAGCCCAACCACTTCCGGAGGTCCTTCTGCGACCTCGGGTCGGCCAAGCCGCTATGGCCTTGACCTTCCCTGGATCGGCGCGTACGCCGACCCTGCTGACAAAGCAGCCGAGGACCTTTATCTCCTCAGCTGCAAAGACGCACTTGTCGATGTTGGCATAGCGCTTGTTAGCTCTCATGACCTCAAACACTCGACGGGGGTGCTTCAAATGCACCTCCATAGCCGTCTGGTCACCTTCGGTACGGCTATGGACGAATATATCGTCAAGGTACGTCTGTGCGAACGTATGCAATGGTCTAAACAGTTGTGTGACCAAGCGATTAAACTTCGCTGGGGAATTCGATAGCCCTTGTGGCATCACTAGCCACTCCCAGAGCATCCCGCTCGGGGTGCTCACTGCGGTGAGAGGAATGTCACTCTCCCGCATCAGGATCTGGTAGTATCCGTCTACCAGATCCAGGGCACTGTACAGCGTACAGCCCGACATGTTGTTCAGTAACACATCCTTGCGAGGGATCGGCGTCTGTGCCGGTACCGTCGCATTGTTCAGCTTGTTGTAAGCGTGAACCAGACGCCACCTCCCGTTCGGTTTACGAACGCAGAAGGTTGGCGTCGAGTGCGGGGACTTCGACTCCCGCACCATGCCCGACTTCGCCTTCTCGGCGAAGAAGGCATCTATGACCTCGCACTGCTCGCGAGGTAGAGGCCACTGTCTCGTGAAACAGTATTTTGTGCCTGGCACGAGATCAATCTCGTGCCGAACTCCCCGATCCGGCGGGAGTTGGGATGGTGGGTGCTTCGACACCACATCCGAGTACTCTTTCACAAGAGGATACACTGGATCCTCCGGGTTCTTGAGAATCTCAGAACCCAAGCGCGTTGCGCGCTGCTTCGTGAACCCCTCCAGGACATCAACGTCCATTACGGAGGAAGAGTTCAATCTTCAGGAGAGGTCTCCGGCTTCAGGAGCACCATCTCCGCAATCTCTCCGGCCTTCAACTCTACCAGGAAGTCCTTCATGGACAATTCCTCGAGGTTCAGCAGTGCTGACACCTCTGGCAGTGCCTCCAGATGGACAACACCTGCCTTCACTTGACGACCGGACACGCCGTCGAAGACATGGCATTGTTCTTCGACCGGCCGTGCCGGTGGAGTCTCAGACTCCGAGTGTGGTACTTGGCTATCCACACGGGAGGTGCTCAACGGCACCTCCGCACTCGTACTGGTCTTCTTGACGCCACGTGGAACTCTGTTATCCACGCTAGAGACGCCTGCTGCGCTCTCGATCTTCTTCTCGGTCTCTTCGACCTTGTGTGGAACTATGATACCCACACCGGAGGCGCTCTCAGCGTCCTCCCCAGCAGCCTCTGCTGCTTGCGGACCTATGTTACCCGCCTGGTCAGTGCCGTCCGGCACTGCCACAGTCGAAGCCCATACGGCGCGACGACTCTCAGCGTTGGGACTTGCCGTCGCGGCAATCCCACACGCTTGGCAATGAGCCTTGGTCTCACGACCGGTTGCGAGGCTCATCGCAACATCTTCACTGGAGTCATTGACTCCCAGTACTTCTTCGGGTGCATAAGCGCCTTGGCGACCATCTCTGACGCCCCAGTCCCGGACAAAGGTGGGAACATTACTCACCAAAGCTCTGTCGGAGACTGCAGGCTGGCTAGCCCCAATGGCTTTGCCGCGCCAATCGATCCAGGGCTCGTGCTTTTCGAGCCACGGCATGCCCAGGATCAAGTCGTACTTGTCCATGTCTAGGACAAGAAACGACTCCGTGCTGTCAAAGTCTTCAAACTTTACAGCCAGGTCCATACGGACCCCAGGTACGTTAACCACTGTACCATCGGCCAGTCTCACCGAGACCTGGCCCCTGCCTTTGCTTTCTCTCAAAGCATCGGCATACTTGTCGCCATTCCGCGCGACCATCTGGCGTCGAGCAAAGTTCGTCGACGCCCCAGAGTCAATCAGGACTCTAAAGGGATCTCCATATCCCCGTACACTTGCGTGTACCACGAGCAGTCCGCCGCTGCTCTTTCTCGTCTCGAGAGCACCCAGGCTCTCAGGGGCTAAGCCTCCATGGCGTGCGCCGTCCGCACTCCTACCATGGGGACTTAGATCTTCCCCAGTAGGGCGCCCCACCCCTACTGGTGACCCCAGTTCCCCTGGCTCTTGGGTCGCGGCTTCTGCCACGGGCCCCTTGATCCCCTAGGTTTGGAAGAGAGCTTCCTTTGCCCTCCCGCAGGGCAGGCACGTTGCATGTGCCCGAGCTTCCCACATCCGTAGCAACGGATGGAGCTCTGTACGGCCGTACCCAGTTCCATGGGTACCGGCCCTGTGCTAGCTCCAGCTGCTGGAGCTCCTTGCACTGCGCCTGACGACGCATTGTGGCCTTGCCACACCGACGTAGGAGTACGAGCCTGTCGGTGGCTGTACTCCTCTTGGAGGGCGATCTGGATCGCCTCCTCCATAGTGTTCGCATGCACGCGGAACAACTGTGTGCGGGATGGGCCCACCTTCAGGCCATCCATGAACACTGTCACTTTGATGTGTTCAGGTAGGGGGTTCCCCACCAGAGATGCAGCGAGCACTCGCATCTCCTGGATGTACTCATGCAGCTCACGCTTCCCTTGTTTACAGGCAAGGAAGCGCGAGCGCTGGCTATACTCATAGTTCGCCGGAAGGAAGGCGGCTCTAAGCTGTTGACACAGCTGAGCCCAGGTTGTAAAACAACCCGGCGTTGTCGCTTCGCGCGTGTACGCCCAGGTCTTCGCCCGACCTCCCAGGTTGGACACGGCGAAAGCGACCCGAAGTCGCTCGGTCGAGATTAGAGCCGCGTCCATCGCGAGCTCGACCTATCGGACCCAGAAGTGGAGGTTCTCTCCCTCCTTTCCCTCATAAAGATTAACCTTAAGCCTCAACGGCTTAGGTTGGGCTGGCTTCATCTCAGCCACGGGGGTCTGCAGCCCCTGTACGTGGGCGATAAGCCCTCTCTCGTACGTGTCGAACGCCTCGATGCGTTCGACCTGCTCGGCCGGCGTAGCAGCTGGCAAGCTTCGGAGGGCATCTCCTCCAAAGGTAGCCAATCTACCCGCGTAGGTGTGGATTGACTACAAGTGCTACCAAGTGTGACGGGGTCACACGAGCACCTTGCTTGAGGAAGCGTGCTATTAAGAGTTTACAAACTCTAAGTGAACGGCAATTCACTAGTCCCTGGTCTGAGGGGACTTAATAGCCAGTTTAGAGTAGATTTTAGACTGATTTATTTATAGTTAATTAGGTTCATTTGGCCTGTAATACAAACTCCTAATTAACTATACTTTATCCTAATTATGCATATAAAAGGTAGGTTAATTACTATTGGTTGGCCCTCAGCCACCTCAACCTACGTGGCAGTAGTGTGGCCCACACCACAGTGTGGCTCACACAACTCCATCAGAGTATTAAAACAAATACTCACAGAAGTATATCTACTTCTAAAGGCGGTACCCTTTCTAGGGTACCCCTTCATGTAACCCCGTTACAGAGGCTTAGCCCTGTACTATCTATTTGGCGGAGGCCGAAGGTCGACCCCGAGGAGCACAGCGACGAGGGCCGCCGTAGGCGGAATATCACCTTTGATGTATCAGTCACTGCATGTGGCTCATGGTTTGTGATCATATGAAGGTGGTTAATGAATATTAATTATTAGTTGAGGTAGTGTGATAAACTGTTTGGTAACATTTAGAATCATGTGTGTCCGAGTATGAAAATCCACAGCTTCCCCGGGCAACGCACGGCATTAGTTTAGCTCAGGCAAAATGTGAATACACCATAAATTAGTCTGGCATAGGCTAATTTGAGCTCACACTAATAGTAGGATTAATAGAAGGGGTAGTCTGAACTAGAGACACATTTCAAAAACGGTGATCTCATGGCTGCTATTGCCGCACGGAAGAAGGAGTAGACCTAGTCAAGCCACTTGTGATAGATCGCGGAGTAAAGCGAAAACTGATGGCATAGTTGGATTCCAAAAACCTTGCAGCAATGTGAGGTGCTGGTACCTGTAGCTAGTGAGAAGAGAGGCGTAAAAGGGAAAGTTGAAATGCGGTGGCGTTAGTATTGTTTTCACTTTCTAGTCATTGCGGAACTTGGGCTCTGTCTTGCTCATAAGTCTGTGGACTATGGACTCAGGCAACATTTGCGAATTAAAGATATGGGGCCTCCGCGCGATGAAATAAGATTGGTTAGGCTGTTCAGCCAGCTAAAGCTGTCGTCCCAGTACAAGTTATTACAACATGTATGATAGCTTCCATATCCTACGAACAATAGCTCTCGTGGGGTAAAATCAGTTTGTATTCTATTTGTTTATTTCCACGATGGGGTGGAAACCCACTACTCAAGGTCCAGAGTAAATTTCCGCATCTTTGGGTCCGCTTCGGGCAAGTCACGTGCCTTGATTTTGCCATTGATCTTCTTAGCTTCCTTCACAACATTAACCATGTGTGGGCGCTTAGCAAGCAGTGCAATAGCATCATCGTAGGATACCTGCACGAACATACAAAAACAAGGCCCGCACAATTGTTAGTTCTACCAAATAACCGATCAGGATTCTGCATCACATCGACACATACCCAAATGCGATATCGCACACTCTCAGCCCAATCACCGTATACAGTATTGGCTTTCATCATGTATGAATAATAGGTGTACTTCTTGTCACCTTCCGAAAATTTCGATTTACCCAGACCGTGCAAAAGCTGCGCATTGGCCTGTAGACCACGAGTTAGACAACCGACAAAATACCGAAGCAACAACTTCGAACGTACGCCTCCTTCTTCTATAACTTCACGCATTGCCGCTCTCTTCACATCCTCACCCTTGTCCCAGCCTCCCTTTGGTAGAAGCCAGTCACCCTTATTCGGGTTTGAGCTCGAAATGAGAAGGACATCACCACCACCTTGGCTCTTAGGCCGTGAAACAACAGAAGCCGACAGTAATCGACTACCATCAACAGGATCATATCGCTGGAGGTCACGCCCCACGTGGGACTCCAAAAACTTCTCAGGGGCGATTTTGATACCATTAAACGGTTCAATCACCCTGCGCATTGATTTACCCGTTTCCTTAGAATACGTTGCGATGTCGTCCACCCTCAGTATTTCGATCTCGTCGAGCTGCTTCAGCGTCGGCAAGCTCAATTTGTAAGCGTCTTCGTACTTGCCGGAGAGCTTTTTTGCAAGGTCACCCGTCATCGAAAACTCGTCCAAATTCTTCAGAATTAAGGCGTCCAACTTGGCTGTAAGCTGTTGTTGCTTCCCCGCCACGTCGTCTAACTTCGTGACCACATCATCAACCTTGTCAAATGCCCCTCTATCTTCTTCGTCTTCAGAATCGAGCTCGTCGGGGTCATACCGACGCAGTGATCGTTTGACTTGCTTGCGATCAGCAGTTATCCATCGAAACGACAGCTCATTGGACTGGACCGTCGCAATGTTCGTCGTGGTTGAATCGGCAGCGGCAAATGCAGTTGATGCGATGAAGACGAAAAGCAATACAGACTGTACGCGCATGGTTGATTTGATGAAGTGGCAACACGTAGTAGCCTTGAGCGCAAAATTCGAAGTGGGGCACAAGACGATTAGATCCAAACCAAACTTTGGTTGGTGATGAGAATGAAACAGCGGGTGCCTATTTCGACTCTCTCGTACCAGTGAGCGGCTATCGAACAACATTGCAACATGAGATCTACTGGAGGTGAATGTCTTCAGATGTGCATCGCGTTGTCGAAATAGCTACATCTGATTTGAGATTACGACAATATAGTACGTAAACCAAGAAGATTTGGGAACTCTGCTGCATTGTGGAGGTTGTGGTGCCGTTCTTTGCTGCAGACGTACAAGCCACATCTCGTCACGACGTTAGCTATTACACATTGGCATTGCCTCTGCTAAATAAGTGCTACAGGTTCAAAGGATAACCTAAAACTGTTTGACTTTGAGTCAAAGGAGGTTGCACTTTAGGTTCATGGACGTACAAGTTTATATTTCTCCATGGAGCGATAATCGCCCACCACAACGAAAGTTAGTGTGTTCCTCTTGAGTGGCCAGTGCCAACCGCTGTTTACTCTAAGTTAGAGTAATCGAGCATACTCTACATCCGTGGACATGCAACCATCGCATAATAATTATAAGTTAGGGCATCTCCAACCTAAAGTACTCACCAACGAGAGCTGACGACTCCGCAACTGTGTGAAAGCCAGTACCGTTCAGCACCGGTGTCTGTGACTAACACTAAAACTAAATGTGATGGACATGGACTGCAGCGCGTTCAGTCTCTTTAGTCTCTTTGATGATATCGAAGAAGACGACATCATTGCTGTCTTAGCCGCCTATATGGTTCAGACCCAGTCATCATCCTCTTCGCATTTTTCGTCTCCGTTTCTTTTGCAAGCTTGGACATCAATACAACAAGGCTTCGCTCCATGTCGAGCTTAGCCTTGGCGTATTTTCTTCTATCTATGGGATTGGCGAATTTGTTGCTCCCGGATTTTCTACCTATGATAGCTGCAAATCAGTTTTGCTCACGGATTTACGCAAACCCCTCCGTGGGCTAACTTGCCAAAATCGGGAGCTTGACTCAAAATCTGAGCAATTTAATCACCATTTAGTCAAATCGGTTTAGCTGCATATAACTAAAACTAAAACTAATTTTTGGTACAAATTCGTTTTACACACAAAACCGATGGGGGGGGGCTTGACCGGCAATGTCCGGATTGTCCTGGGACCAAATCTCACCAGATTCCACCAAAAGCTACCAAAAGTCACCATATCCTGATTGATATCCTGGGACCCCGGCCAATCAGATTAGCCTGTACAAACCTGGAATCGAAGAGCGATTTGAGAACGTAGCAAGTGAACGAGACATTGGGCTCCAGTCTGTTGAGCATTATATATTCTTACTTTGCTAACTTGCGTTTTTGCACGTGTCGTACAGTTTAATTTGATGTGAAGTAACTGGTAATAGTTTGCTTTTGAGCTTTGTTGCGATATTCACAGCTCGGATTTGTGCTGTTTGGTCCACATCCTCGCTTGCGCTTGTTGCAACTTGGACATGCGGCTCTTGTGTCCTTAACAACGCTCTGGTGTTGCTGTTCTCGACCACTTGGAGCTTCCTGGGGAAGATGTGTGACAGATACTGCTTGATTAGTCGTTTTATTGCTTTCAAATGACTTTGACTGTGAGCGCCTGAGACGCTCACCATTAAGTCGACACCGAAGCTTATTCAAGTCCATATTTCCAGTTGGATTCATTTGACTGTACAATGCCATGATACTGTGCCATTTTCCATGGGTTCCTTTGCGAAAACTTGCGGCGTGATCTAACAGTGCGTCTAACGTTGCCAGGTCCAGAATTTCATAACGAGGTGGGATGGACGAGCAAGATCTTGTTTCTGGACAGGGTACCGATGTTGGTATTGAGGAAGTGATCGAAGAAGACTCATTAGATGAAGTGATCATTGTCACCATAGATCGCTGAGATTTACAAGTGGACAGCGCTTCCGCATTTGGGATTTGTTCAATAGTTTTGGATACTTGGATTCCACCTCTGATATGTTTTGCATTCTTGTAGCTTACTGCTCGGCGTAGTGAGTCCCATCGACGGTCCAGGAATTCATCACTCTTTCGATTGATACCTACGCATGTACAAGCCGCGAAGTCGTACACTGCTTTATAAACTTGCTTCACGTGTTTAATTCCTACTGGTAACCGAAGTAATTCAAATAGTTCTTCTTGTAGTGCTTTTTCGGATGGCAAATTGATATCGTCGTTGATTGTAGGGTTAATTTTTAATGTCATTACGCCAGACTTGTCTTCCGAAACTTGCATTTGTGGATTTTGGCTAATTTGAATATCAATCGGACTAAGGCGCCGAACAATTGCCCGATAGCCACGGGGTTTGATATCCAGATTAGGATTATCTAGTCTTCTGACGGCTGTATTGTATAGTATAGTTGTTACGACTTCACAGGACGCCCACTTGTAAAACTTTGCCGCAAGTTGTTCTCTGCGCAACATTTTCAGTAGTGTGAATTCATGAGATGAAAATTCCGCGCAATTCTCGTACTCACTCTCAATACCAAGATTCTCGACAAAATCTCGTTGTGTCATTTTTTCCCGTCCGTGATTTACAGAGCAAAGCAACTTCCGAATATCATTTTGCACGAAGTCATTACGAAGCAAATTACCCTCGGCTCTGTCAGCACACAACGGTATCATGTCGTACAGTATTTCCCAAGGACGATTAATGGGAACTTCTCCACCGCCAGGTCTATAGTAGTGCTGCAAACTAATATCGGTTGGCTGTGATGCTAGTAACTGGTTGACATACTCCAATTGAGGCATATCCGGATAAATACCGCGGCACAGGAGAGAACTACGACTCAGTGTGATAAAGTCAAAACCCGAAAATTCCGGATTTCGCTTGAATTTAGCCCCTACTTTCAGATTATGCTGCGATCGCAACCATAAAGATTAGTCTGGGTTTGTTTAATTTACAAGATCAGTCACGGGAAACGAACCTGTAGTAGGAAAATGTCTAGAATTCGAAGTCCAACTTGAATAGAGATGATTCGATCAAGAAGTTTACGTAGCTTGGAATGAATTGCTTCAAGCTGACTTGTTGAAACAATGCGTACCGATCTACCTCCTTCCATGTAACTACTATTTTCCACATAAAGGTCACCCCGAACTATTTGTTCGAGATTACTGCTGATACATCCCTCCCACTCTGGGAAAGGTACTCGAATACTCGATGGTTGTACTTTTGCAACGGCATCCGCAAACATTTTTGCCATGGTATTTGGAGCGCGAAGATTATTTTCCATATCAAAAAGTGCATTTGAAAGACACTTCGCGATCCAACTTCGCTCTACCTGATCGCTAATTTTCTCTGTTATTCTTTGGATAACATGAAACGGGTCTTGCTTCACAGTGACGGAACCCCCAAAAAGTTTTCTAACGAGATTTCGCATGCCATTTGCGTTGTCACACACACAAAACCGCTCGTTTGTTGGCTGTCTGGTCAATTTTGCTGCAACAGGTTCCAAAATCGCTTCAGTTTCCTTGTGATTTTCAGATAGAGTACATCCACGTGCAATAACTTGTCCTATCTCATTTTGTACAAGTAAAAGCATGCGCACGCTCGAAGCTTGGTTCTTGCTTCCGTCAGCCTCGAACACTTTCAACTTACTACAAAATTTCTGAGAGTGGTCAACTCGAATAACCTTGTTGTACTCGGAAGTAGCCATGTTCGCCTCAAGCAATCGGAAACAAATTTCAGTCTGGGCAAGCCATACCTTTTGGAGAGTTTCGCTGTCGAGGCATGCGTGCTTAGTCATGTACTGCTCTACCGACTGAAGGAGTGGTGGACTGTAAGCAGCGTTTGCAGCTTTACGTTTTTCAATTTCTGAAGCAGCAAGAACTAGTAAGTTGTAATATCGTTTCTGTCGGCGACGTGTAATGTTGTCTGTTGCACCAGCCAGTCCTTTGGTTGTAAGCATGCTGTCGTACACCAGGTCAAAAAACGATAACGAGATACCGGACTGATAAGTTAAAAAGTAAGGGAACGCTAACAGTACCTCTTTCGATGAAGAAAGATAAGAATCATCGATGGTAGTGAAGGTACAACCTGAACAACAGCTATACCGAGCGTAATACAACTTTGTTTTGTGCTGAACATCGTGAACGGTTCTGTTCAGATATTCTTTTACCTTTGGCGTACACTTACAATTTTTGGTTGTGCATACAGGCAGTCGATTAGTATTCAATACCTCAGGTACCCACGTGAGTGTAGGAAGTTTAAACCACTCCGATAGCATACTGTTTCGCTTAGCCTCTGGGTAGCATAAAGAGGGTGGAAAATGCTTCGCTGTAATAGCATCACGTACAGCAATTCGAGCTGGATTAACACTCTTGGGCATTTTTTTCAGTGGCAGTAGTGAAAGTTACACTGATTATATACCAACGATCTATTCCTGTTCGTGGGCGGGCGGGCGGCCACCCTTCGGGTGGCGGCGGCAGCGGGCCTAGCGGCCCGACATTGCCGGTCAAGCCACCGATGGAGATGCCCTTAGTACATTAAGATAGTTCGGGGAATCTTTGTTTAATGTAGCTATATCGTTTCTGCTTTGGTCTAGATGGAAAACATGGTTTCGTGATGTGGACATGGGCTTGTTTCGGACTTTGAATTGTTGCTATCCTTATTTATCCGTTCTGATGGTCACTCTATCTCATTCTGACCGATACGGGTCCTTGATATTCTTTTGAAAGATTTATTAGATTTGCCAAGTGATCTTTTATCATCCATATTTCAATATTTGATCTTTTTTATAACGACGGCCTCAATGCAAAAATCATATACTAGTATAAAACGATAGCATATTGTACTTTTTGCTTGGTAGAAAGGGATTTAAACAAATGTATTTGGATTATTAATGTAAAATTGTTAGGATAGAGGTGGGACGTCGTCCATACAAATCTTATCCTTGCCCGTTTTCTAGTCGACAGCTGATAGCTTTTACGTGTTGCACAGAAGCCGTGCGTTGCTTCAATACGCTATAGCCTGGAAAGAACGAAAGTACGCAGTTGGCGTTGCTCGGGGGAGATTCCTTGTCGAGTCGTTATTACATCTTACCAAGGCATTCAACGCTAAGATTTCCTGAGTACTAACGCATGGCAATTTTCGTCCTATGAATCCGTTAAATTGACACTCAAAACGCGACCAGCCTGCTCGTGTCTTAGAACGAACGATGGTTGGTTGTAGGAAATGTAATCACCGGATGGACCTCTAACCGAGTTCGGACAATTTATTGTGGGAGACACCATTTTCTTAGTGTTTGCTCATGCTATGATGATGATGTTGTCTACTGCGTCGTCCTAGGTAGCTGTGATTGCCTTCGCTGCTGGTCATTGAGCTCTAGTGAGGGATCTGGTGGCTTAAGTTTGAATGTTGATCAATGATGTATTCGTCGCTGTTTGCATGAGACTTTGATCAGGTATGAATTATTAAAGCAGCACTACAGCTATTATTTACTTCATTGTAATCAGGGTGTCCTAAGCAACTTTTGGGTGTCCTAAACAATTCCCGATATAAGGGTAAGCGAGTTTTGAGTTTTGTTGACGTGGCGCAAATACTTTTGTCACAACAGACAGCTCCACTGTGGAGCCTCCACAAGCTAAGAGAGAACATTTTGCTTTCGCATATCGGGAGGAAAGGAGAAAGGCGCAGAATCTGCTCCTTTCGCACCTGATGTGAAAAATAAACACCTTGGTTCCGAACGTCGTAACTACGACACCACTTTTTTGCAATGTCGTGAGTTACGACATTGAGCGGTTTATATTAGAAAATGGCTCAGAATCGAATTTCCCATACTTTAATCAAATGTCCTTCCAGCAATAAGTTCCTAGAAGTCTCTGCGACAAGTTCACAAAACAGGGACAGGGAAAAGGGGTCAGATGGGCGAAGGACACCAGAACACTCATTTGAGATTTTGACGCCTGGCAAGCATGCGGATCAGACGCCGCGAGAAACCCGCCGCCCCCTCTGCGACAGCACACGACGTTGACTTCAGACACTTGTGGCGGCAACTCAGAGCGGCGGGATGGAAGGCCAAGCGACCGACCGGTATCCAGATATAATGAGTGAGTATACAGCAGTCCTGACGATTCGAACGTCTTCGTCGATGAGAATGCTGTCGTAGAGTACGCTCTTCGCTCAAGCATGTTGGTTGAGGGCGATTCGGACGAGGTAGTAAAAGGCGGTGAAGATGGACAAGCTCCGATGGAAGCCGTCGGTGATGGTGATGACGATGCCATTCGGCCCTCCCAGATTGACACCAACGTCCTGCTGTCGCAGAACACAATTAAGCAGATTTTGGGGTCTTCCGATGCGTCGGAGGTTGAGCTCTCGCAGACAGCTGTAGCGAGAGCATTCAATCTCACCCCGAGTGATTTACAAGCAACCGACGATGAGCAAAACGCGGCAGCTAGCTTGCAGATGTTGTCAGCTCCGACGAGAGCGATGGTTTTGGTATCGGCGATGACGACCGTGATTCTGAAGAGAAAGATTTCGATGACGAGGTTGATCGCCTCTCTGACTGTGACAAAGCCGAGATGGATCAAGATTTCCTCGCGTCATTGCATGTGGTCCATAATCCACTGAGCAAGAAAGAAGTGAAGGCACGAGAAGAAGCTTTGCGGGTGATTCAATGGACTCCAGCCTCGACGAAGTTTGAGACTGTTGCGCATCCGTATACTGGGTTAGGTGCGGAGGAGGCTACACCTGTCGGTGAGCTGCTAGATGTGTCGCGATCGCTACTCCGGACACTATTCTAATTCGCGCCAAAATCCTTGTGGGTCTCAATCACCACCGAGACTAACCGCTACAGTTTGCAGCAAGTAGATAAACAAGCGGAAAGGATGGCTGCGTGGCAGGCCGGACGCTACCGTGAGTCTGCTGTACGAATCGCTCGGCGCCTGAAAGCAACACAAGCGTACGGCGCACACGAAATTCTCCATGTAGTTGGACTATTAGTGGCGCGTATGCTTTGCCACCAGAAGCAGCGCTTTTCAGCGCATTGGTCCATGGTCGAGGGCGGCGCCATACCAGCCGGACTCTTTGGTCGGTACATGACTCGTGACCGGTGCCACAAGATCATGCGTGATCTTCATTTTGTTGATAACAACGTAGACCACGATCGGGATAAGCTGTGGAAGCTGCGTTCTGTAGTCGATACAAGAGCGCTTTTTGGCAGGTTAGTCTCTTCCGGCAGTTTTCTCATTAGATGAAGGCGTACCTCCGGCCACGTCGAGGCGCAACACTACTAGCATGTTCATGTCTGATAATCCGCACCGATTTGGCTCCAAACTATATATTTTGTGTGACGCTAGGACGGCCTATTGCCACAGGTTTTTATGTCGTAACTATCCTAGATTTGACGTTTTACGTGGGCAAGCGTAACAACATTAACGAGGGTGATAATGGAACTGATTTCAAGACTGGATCAGCAGCCGTAGTGCGGAGCCTGAAGTGTGCACTCACTTATAATCTCGTCACAACTGGCATACCGTCGCCACCGACCGGTACTATTCTTCTGTGCTACTCGCTGTGGAGCTGCTCAAAATGAACATTGGGGTTACTTGACCTGGCGCTGGTGAACGCGTACTTGCCCCACAAGGAGGCGACCAGGATCAAGGAAACAGTTGCCGTGAAACGGTCGCAGTGGTTTTCCGTCCTCCAAACCAGCCACGACAGCTGAAGGCTGAAGTCTTTCGCAGGAGAACAAACAACAACACCTCTCTCCAGGAAAACGATGACCCGTCTGTCCGACGCACGCCCTCCAACAATCAGTAGAATGGGTCACCGTCAGCGGCGTTCAGAAGCGCCACCAACGGTCGCGCAAGGTCAGTGCGCTCCTGCACACCGACAAGAAGAAGTCTTCGCAATTCTGTGAGCGTCGTTCCATCGACGACGCAATGTGCTGGCTGTGAAATAAGATCCGTTGGGACTACAAGGGCGTCTCCAAGCCTTGTTTTGAGATTTGGCACGACGACTTTAGCGCCGGGCAAGACATTCCTGCCAAATTAGGAAAGCGCGTCGTGCTGTGCCGACCCGGCAAGAACGCTGGAAAACGCGGGATGACACCGCGGGAGCACCAGGTTTGCCGCGGGAAAGGAAGTGATGGTGGGGGCGGCGGCGACAGTGACAGTGACAGTGAGGACAACTGCATGTAGGTGTCTAGGCTGTGTTTCAGGTGATGACTGGTGGGCTTCGTGTGGTTGAATGTAGATTTTGTTGAGCCGATGTATCTTCTATTGATTGTTTTCTGAAATGAGGTGCCAGGTAGTGCACCTCTTCAGCCATCTGCTATCTGCAAGTGGGGTTAGTTACGACATTGAGCGGTGATTACTCTATGCGAATGGCGTATCACTTGCGATATTGGCTGGGAAACCTGCTGAGAAACTATACACTTATCCCCTGGCCAATTTACAAATACCAAGTGTTGTTGTCTGTCGTATTTTTCGACATTCGCTTACGCGTTTGAGGCGAGTCCGCCATCTCCGCGTCGACCCGTGTGCTCAGTGGGGTAGGTGTCAACGTGGGAAGTACAGCCAGAGCGAATTCCATATATATTGGGGAATTATGCTCTTATCAGCTCCAGTATCCGGGATGTATGACACCTCCACGAGGCCATTGATCCGGACGGAACCTGCAGGCGACTCATACCTGGCAGCTTTAGATCGGATAATGTTAGCCCCCTTTCCTTAGCCTCACAGAAGCGTTCCCGTGCTTCGGCTTTCTGGGCCTCGTAAGCAGTGGAGCAATCCTTCAGTCAGTGCGTGCCCTTGCACACCAGACATCCGTCCTGCGGGGGAGGGCGATAGGGGCGTGAAGGCCGACTCGGTGCTGGAGGCGGCGAGGCAGCCGGAGGCGAACTTCGCGTCGGTGCTGTTGGTGGTGGCTTGGTGGTTCCAGCTCGTGGTAGCTTCTGTTCTGATTTGGAATCCCCTCTTAGCATAGTCTTGCAACATTCGGTGGAATCGCTGTTGTACCTTAGCATGTTCCAGTATCAGGTCAAAGAGGGCAACATAATCAGATTTGCAGTTTCTCTTCTCTAAATCGATCAATCGAGTAATCTGAGCCTTGAGAACAGGAGGCTGCAGACCGTCGACCAATAAACGGCAACGAGCCTTCAATCGACTTTTGTAGCCAGCATCAGACTCATTCCCGGTGCCAATCCAGCCTTGTAGACCATTGTCTTCCACGATTCCGTTAAAGTCCTCATAGTATCGTAAATTCGGGCATCACAGTCGTCAATAGACAGATCCATCTTCAGCTGTTGACGGAACAGAGGCATGACATCAGGCACAAACTCGTTTTTGAGCGTGCGACAGCGAGCCAGCACGGCCTCCAATATGTCAGTGTCGATGACTGCGGATAGTGGCTTCTTCAGTACGTACGTAGCCATGTTCCTAAGCGTCTTGGGCCTCACCGAGCTCTTGACGGTGGCCACAACGCTCTCAAACGTCTCGTTGGTAATACCACAGCGATGACGAATCTTCTCCACGTAGCGCTCCCACTCACGGTGTCATTCAATGAGCGCAGCATGCTCCCAGCTGCGCAGCTCCGAGGCCCGGATCAATTCAAAGATCGGCTGCGGAATCATCATCTCCACATCACCGTCGGAGTCCACCGTGAAGCCAGGCATAGTTGAAGTTCACTTCAACCGCACTTCAGACGAACTTATTCGTTTCGTACCTAGACAAACTCGGTACGCTAATGGAACACTCGGTCAAAACAAAACCGGAGAGCGGTGTCCGGGATAAAAAACTAACGCTTCGAAGAGCGCAAAGCTAGCTTTGTCGCTAATACCCGAGTCTTGTTTCAAAGAGGAAAGTTGATTAATGAGCAAAGTTATCCAGGTAGAGAAAGCAAACTACGGCTGACTACAACCCCTTTATAGGTGCATCCCTAGTCTGCTTTAGTTCATGCAGTGTGGTGGGCGCGTGCCGTCGATCACTAGAAACTCTTGCCGCGTGTCTTGATCCAGTAGACCTTAGCGAGATCTTCTTTGCCTCCTTCATAGACAGCGAGGCACACTCAGCTGCTATTCGACGGATCGGATGCCGACGCCCCACAGCAGCCTGAGCTTGACCATAATCTGCCGACAAGCAGGGCTCCCGAATACGGCATTGCTGACAAATAAAGCCCGAAAAACATCGTAAATTATTAGACGAGCAAGCAAAACAACAACGTCAATTATTGCAATACGTCTACCACTGCAAGCAATTTTGAACTCCATCCCTGCTTACGTGCACTCGTTAACAACTTGCGCATTCCAATAGCTGCCGTTCCCACGCAAAAACAGCAGCATTTCGAGTGTGATAGGATTCAATGCTTGACGCTGCGTACCGACAGTGCCTTGGTAAGGCTGAAGAATCGCTCAACTATATTGGACGTTGGCGGGATTGGATGGATTAGCTTGTACTTGGTGGCCCCACTTGTGCCAGCTTACGACGCTTCTTCACCTGCTCCACGAAGGAGCTGTTAGCACCATCATCCGCTGGTTCGACGGAAGTCTCTTCGGTTTGAACAGCAAAGCGGCGCAGTGACGCTGTCTCAGCTCTTGTCAGGTCGCCCGCCTTGCCGTCCAGCACTTTCACGCATGCAGCTTCAAAATGAGGCGAGTGCACAATTGCAGCTCGAGCATCTAAATAGAAAATATATTAGTACACACAATAGCATATAAAAATCAGCATTCTTACCGATGTGCGACGCCAGCACTGGTAGTGACTCCAATAGTCCATCGAAGTATACGCGCGCATCCAGGAGGGATACAGTGAAAGACTGCAACTCCTTACTTACAGACTCGACTTTTAGCAGGTCGTCCAGGAGTTTGCGCAAGCGGCGATTAGCAGCTGGATCGGGCAGGTAGTCGGCAAGCTCGTCGTCGTCCTTAATAAACTCTAAAAGTCGGAAGTAGCGGTGGATCATGCAAACGTGGAGTTCCAGCGTGTTTCCTGACTTAGAACGGGCCGCAATGGAGTTTTGAACCTACAAATTTGTTTAGAATGTTAGAGTGCAATCATTAAACAAAACCACTAAGAGAAATGGGTACCTTAGCTTTGCTGATTGGTTTAAACTCTTCAACTTCGCCATCAGAGACTTGACTCTGTCTAAATCATCGGATGCTTCACGGAAAAGGTTTTGCACCGCCAGATTCAGGCGATGACTTGCACAGCCAACAAGGGGTACACTCAAGAGGTTAGCAAGGCGCTGATTAGTGTAGCAGTTGTCTCCCACAATAAACAGGCAGTCCTCTATAGGCTTGTTGTAGTCGCGCATTAGCAT
>VOQZ01002266.1:0-13823 GCA_008079305.1 Phytophthora palmivora
TCCTTAGAATACGTTGCGATGTCGTCCACCCTCAGTATTTCGATCTCGTCGAGCTGCTTCAGCGTCGGCAAGCTCAATTTGTAAGCGTCTTCGTACTTGCCGGAGAGCTTTTTTGCAAGGTCACCCGTCATCGAAAACTCGTCCAAATTCTTCAGAATTAAGGCGTCCAACTTGGCTGTAAGCTGTTGTTGCTTCCCGCCACGTCGTCTAACTTCGTGACCACATCATCAACCTTGTCAAATGCCCCTCTATCTTCTCGTCTTCAGAATCGAGCTCGTCGGGGTCATACCGACGCAGTGATCGTTTGACTTGCTTGCGATCAGCAGTTATCCATCGAAACGACAGCTCATTGGACTGGACCGTCGCAATGTTCGTCGTGGTTGAATCGGCAGCGGCAAATGCAGTGATGCGATGAAGACGAAAAGCAATACAGACTGTACGCGCATGGTTGATTTGATGAAGTGGCAACACGTAGTAGCCTTGAGCGCAAAATTCGAAGTGGGGCACAAGACGATTAGATCCAAACCAAACTTTTGTTGGTGATGAGAATGAAAACAGCGGGTGCCTATTTCGACTCTCTCGTACCAGTGAGCGGCTATCGAACAACATTGCAACATGAGATCCTACTGGAGGTGAATGTCTTCAGATGTGCATCGCGTTGTCGAAATAGCTACATCTGATTTGAGATTACGACAATATAGTACGTAAACCAAGAAGATTGGGAACTCTGCTGCATTGTGGAGGTTGTGGTGCCGTTCTTTGCTGCAGACGTACAAGCCACATCTCGTCACGACGTTAGCTATTACACATTGGCATTGCCTCTGCTAAATAAGTGCTACAGGTTCAAAGGATAACCTAAACTGTTTGACTTTGAGTCAAAGGAGGTTGCACTTTAGGTTCATGGACGTACAAGTTTATATTTCTCCATGGAGCGATAATCGCCCACCACAACGAAAGTTAGTGTGTTCCTCTTGAGTGGCCAGTGCCAACCGCTGTTTACTCTAAGTTAGAGTAATCGAGCATACTCTACATCCGTGGACATGCAACCATCGCATAATAATTATAAGTTAGGGCATCTCCAACCTAAAGTACTCACCAACGAGAGCTGACGACTCCGCAACTGTGTGAAAGCCAGTACCGTTCAGCACCGGTGTCTGTGACTAACACTAAAACTAAATGTGATGACATGGACTGCAGCGCGTTCAGTCCTCTTTAGTCTCTTTGATGATATCGAAGAAGACGACATCATTGCTGTCTTAGCCGCCTATATGGTTCAGACCCAGTCATCATCCTCTCTTCGCATTTTTCGTCTCCGTTTCTTTTGCAAAGCTTGGACATCAATACAACAAGGCTTCGCTCCATGTCGAGCTTAGCCTTGGCGTATTTTCTTCTATCTATGGGATTGGCGAATTTGTTGCTCCCGGATTTTCTACCTATGATAGCTGCAAATCAGTTTTGCTCACGGATTTACGCAAACCCCTCCGTGGGCTAACTTGCCAAAATCGGGAGCTTGACTCAAAATCTGAGCAATTTAATCACCATTTAGTCAAATCTTTAGCTGCATATAACTAAAACTAAACTAATTTTTGGTACAAATTCGTTTTACACACAAAACCGATGGGGGGGGGGCTTGACCGGCAATGTCCGGATTGTCCTGGGACCAAATCTCACCAGATTCCACCAAAAGCTACCAAAAGTCACCATATCCTGATTGATATCCTGGGACCCCGGCCAATCAGATTAGCCTGTACAAACCTGGAATCGAAGAGCGATTTGAGAACGTAGCAAGTGAACGAGACATTGGGCTCCAGTCTGTTGAGCATTATATATTCTTACTTTGCTAACTTGCGTTTTTGCACGTGTCGTACAGTTTAATTTGATGTGAAGTAACTGGTAATAGTTTGCTTTTGAGCTTTGTTGCGATATTCACAGCTCGGATTGTGCTGTTTTGTCCACATCCTCGCTTGCGCTTGTTGCAACTTGGACATGCGGCTCTTGTGTCCTAACAACGCTCTGGTGTTGCTGTTCTCGACCACTTGGAGCTTCCTGGGGAAGATGTGTGACAGATACTGCTTGATTAGTCGTTTTATTGCTTTCAAATGACTTTGACTGTGAGCGCCTGAGACGCTCACCATTAAGTCGACACCGAAGCTTATTCAAGTCCATATTTCCAGTTGGATTCATTTGACTGTACAATGCCATGATACTGTGCCATTTTCCATGGGTTCCTTTGCGAAAACTTGCGGCGTGATCTAACAGTGCGTCTAACGTTGCCAGGTCCAGAATTTCATAACGAGGTGGGATGGACGAGCAAGATCTTGTTTCTGGACAGGGTACCGATGTTGGTATTGAGGAAGTGATCGAAGAAGACTCATTAGATGAAGTGATCATTGTCACCATAGATCGCTGAGATTTACAAGTGGACAGCGCTTCCGCATTTGGGATTTGTTCAATAGTTTTGGATACTTGGATTCCACCTCTGATATGTTTTGCATTCTTGTAGCTTACTGCTCGGCGTAGTGAGTCCCATCGACGGTCCAGGAATTCATCACTCTTTCGATTGATACCTACGCATGTACAAGCCGCGAAGTCGTACACTGCTTTATAAACTTGCTTCATGTTTAATTCCTACTGGTAACCGAAGTAATTCAAATAGTTCTTCTTGTAGTGCTTTTTCGGATGGCAAATTGATATCGTCGTTGATTGTAGGGTTAATTTTTAATGTCATTACGCCAGACTTGTCTTCCGAAACTTGCATTTGTGGATTTTGGCTAATTTGAATATCAATCGGACTAAGGCGCCGAACAATTGCCCGATAGCCACGGGGTTTGATATCCAGATTAGGATTATCTAGTCTTCTGACGGCTGTATTGTATAGTATAGTTGTTACGACTTCACAGGACGCCCACTTGTAAAACTTTGCCGCAAGTTGTTCTCTGCGCAACATTTTCAGTATGTGAATTCATGAGATGAAAATTCCGCGCAATTCTCGTACTCACTCTCAATACAAGATTCTCGACAAAATCTCGTTGTGTCATTTTTTCCCGTCCGTGATTTACAGAGCAAAGCAACTTCCGAATATCATTTTGCACGAAGTCATTACGAAGCAAATTACCCTCGGCTCTGTCAGCACACAACGGTATCATGTCGTACAGTATTTCCCAAGGACGATTAATGGGAACTTCTCCACCGCCAGGTCTATAGTAGTGCTGCAAACTAATATCGGTTGGCTGTGATGCTAGTAACTGGTTGACATACTCCAATTGAGGCATATCCGGATAAATACCGCGGCACAGGAGAGAACTACGACTCAGTGTGATAAAGTCAAAACCCGAAAATTCCGGATTTCGCTTGAATTTAGCCCCTACTTTCAGATTATGCTGCGATCGCAACCATAAAGATTAGTCTGGGTTTGTTTAATTTACAAGATCAGTCACGGGAAACGAACCTGTAGTAGGAAAATGTCTAGAATTCGAAGTCCAACTTGAATAGAGATGATTCGATCAAGAAGTTTACGTAGCTTGGAATGAATTGCTTCAAGCTGACTTGTTGAAACAATGCGTACCGATCTACCTCCTTCCATGTAACTACTATTTTCCACATAAAGGTCACCCCGAACTATTTGTTCGAGATTACTGCTGATACATCCCTCCCACTCTGGGAAAGGTACTCGAATACTCGATGGTTGTACTTTTGCAACGGCATCCGCAAACATTTTTGCCATGGTATTTGGAGCGCGAAGATTATTTTCCATATCAAAAAGTGCATTTGAAAGACACTTCGCGATCCAACTTCGCTCTACCTGATCGCTAATTTTCTCTGTTATTCTTTGGATAACATGAAACGGGTCTTGCTTCACAGTGACGGAACCCCCAAAAAGTTTTCTAACGAGATTTCGCATGCCATTTGCGTTGTCACACACACAAAACCGCTCGTTTGTTGGCTGTCTGGTCAATTTTGCTGCAACAGGTTCCAAAATCGCTTCAGTTTCCTTGTGATTTTCAGATAGAGTACATCCACGTGCAATAACTTGTCCTATCTCATTTTGTACAAGTAAAAGCATGCGCACGCTCGAAGCTTGGTTCTTGCTTCCGTCAGCCTCGAACACTTTCAACTTACTACAAAATTTCTGAGAGTGGTCAACTCGAATAACCTTGTTGTACTCGGAAGTAGCCATGTTCGCCTCAAGCAATCGGAAACAAATTTCAGTCTGGGCAAGCCATACCTTTTGGAGAGTTTCGCTGTCGAGGCATGCGTGCTTAGTCATGTACTGCTCTACCGACTGAAGGAGTGGTGGACTGTAAGCAGCGTTTGCAGCTTTACGTTTTTCAATTTCTGAAGCAGCAAGAACTAGTAAGTTGTAATATCGTTTCTGTCGGCGACGTGTAATGTTGTCTGTTGCACCAGCCAGTCCTTTGGTTGTAAGCATGCTGTCGTACACCAGGTCAAAAAACGATAACGAGATACCGGACTGATAAGTTAAAAAGTAAGGGAACGCTAACAGTACCTCTTTCGATGAAGAAAGATAAGAATCATCGATGGTAGTGAAGGTACAACCTGAACAACAGCTATACCGAGCGTAATACAACTTTGTTTTGTGCTGAACATCGTGAACGGTTCTGTTCAGATATTCTTTTACCTTTGGCGTACACTTACATTTTTGGTTGTGCATACAGGCAGTCGATTAGTATTCAATACCTCAGGTACCCACGTGAGTGTAGGAAGTTTAAACCACTCCGATAGCATACTGTTTCGCTTAGCCTCTGGGTAGCATAAAGAGGGTGGAAAATGCTTCGCTGTAATAGCATCACGTACAGCAATTCGAGCTGGATTAACACTCTTGGGCATTTTTTTCAGTGGCAGTAGTGAAAGTTACACTGATTATATACCAACGATCTATTCCTGTTCGTGGGCGGGCGGGCGGCCACCCTTCGGGTGGCGGCGGCAGCGGGCCTAGCGGCCCGACATTGCCGGTCAAGCCACCGATGGAGATGCCCTTAGTACATTAAGATAGTTCGGGGAATCTTTGTTTATGTAGCTATATCGTTTCTATATCGTTCTCTTCTGCTTGGTCTAGATGGAAAACATGGTTTCGTGATGTGGACATGGGCTTGTTTCGGACTTTGAATTGTTGCTATCCTATTTATCCGTTCTGATGGTCACTCTATCTCATTCTGACCGATACGGGTCCTTGATATTCTTTTGAAAGATTTATTAGATTTGCCAAGTGATCTTTTATCATCCATATTTCAATATTTGATCTTTTTTATAACGACGGCCTCAATGCAAAAATCATATACTATAGTATAAAACGATAGCATATTGTACTTTTTGCTTGGTAGAAAGGGATTTAAACAAATGTATTTGGATTATTAATGTAAAATTGTTAGGATAGAGGTGGGACGTCGTCCATACAAATCTTATCCTTGCCCGTTTTCTAGTCGACAGCTGATAGCTTTTACGTGTTGCACAGAAGCCGTGCGTTGCTTCAATACGCTATAGCCTGGAAAGAACGAAAGTACGCAGTTGGCGTTGCTCGGGGGATTCCTTGTCGAGTCGTTATTACATCTTACCAAGGCATTCAACGCTAAGATTTCCTGAGTACTAACGCATGGCAATTTTCGTCCTATGAATCCGTTAAATTGACACTCAAAACGCGACCAGCCTGCTCGTGTCTTAGAACGAACGATGGTGGTTGTAGGAAATGTAATCACCGGATGGACCTCTAACCGAGTTCGGACAATTTATTGTGGGAGACACCATTTTCTTAGTGTTTGCTCATGCTATGATGATGTTGTCTACTGCGTCGTCCTAGGTAGCTGTGATTGCCTTCGCTGCTGGTCATTGAGCTCTAGTGAGGGATCTGGTGGCTTAAGTTTGAATGTTGATCAATGATGTATTCGTCGCTGTTTGCATGAGACTTTGATCAGGTATGAATTATTAAAGCAGCACTACAGCTATTATTTACTTCATTGTAATCAGGGTGTCCTAAGCAACTTTGGGTGTCCTAAACAATTCCCGATATAAGGGTAAGCGAGTTTTGAGTTTTGTTGACGTGGCGCAAATACTTTTGTCACAACAGACAGCTCCACTGTGGAGCCTCCACAAGCTAAGAGAGAACATTTTGCTTTCGCATATCGGGAGGAAAGGAGAAAGGCGCAGAATCTGCTCCTTTCGCACCTGATGTGAAAAATAAACACCTTGGTTCCGAACGTCGTAACTACGACACCACTTTTTTGCAATGTCGTGAGTTACGACATTGAGCGGTTTATATTAGAAAATGGCTCAGAATCGAATTTCCCATACTTTAATCAAATGTCCTTCCAGCAATAAGTTCCTAGAAGTCTCTGCGACAAGTTCACAAAACAGGGACAGGGAAAGGGGTCAGATGGGCGAAGGACACCAGAACACTCATTTGAGATTTTGACGCCTGGCAAGCATGCGGATCAGACGCCGCGAGAAACCCGCCGCCCCCTCTGCGACAGCACACGACGTTGTTGACTTCAGACACTTGTGGCGGCAACTCAGAGCGGCGGGATGGAAGGCCAAGCGACCGACCGGTATCCAGATATAATGAGTGAGTATACAGCAGTCCTGACGATTCGAACGTCTTCGTCGATGAGAATGCTGTCGTAGAGTACGCTCTTCGCTCAAGCATGTTGGTTGAGGGCGATTCGGACGAGGTAGTAAAAGGCGGTGAAGATGGACAAGCTCCGATGGAAGCCGTCGGTGATGGTGATGACGATGCCATTCGGCCCTCCCAGATTGACACCAACGTCCTGCTGTCGCAGAACACATTAAGCAGATTTTGGGGTCTTCCGATGCGTCGGAGGTTGAGCTCTCGCAGACAGCTGTAGCGAGAGCATTCAATCTCACCCCGAGTGATTTACAAGCAACCGACGATGAGCAAAACGCGGCAGCTAGCTTGCAGATGTTGTCAGCTCCGACGAGAGCGATGGTTTTGGTATCGGCGATGACGACCGTGATTCTGAAGAGAAAGATTTCGATGACGAGGTTGATCGCCTCTCTGACTGTGACAAAGCCGAGATGGATCAAGATTTCCTCGCGTCATTGCATGTGGTCCATAATCCACTGAGCAAGAAAGAAGTGAAGGCACGAGAAGAAGCTTTGCGGGTGATTCAATGGACTCCAGCCTCGACGAAGTTTGAGACTGTTGCGCATCCGTATACTGGGTTAGGTGCGGAGGAGGCTACACCTGTCGGTGAGCTGCTAGATGTGTCGCGATCGCTACTCCGGACACTATTCTAATTCGCGCCAAAATCCTTGTGGGTCTCAATCACCACCGAGACTAACCGCTACAGTTTGCAGCAAGTAGATAAACAAGCGGAAAGGATGGCTGCGTGGCAGGCCGGACGCTACCGTGAGTCTGCTGTACGAATCGCTCGGCGCCTGAAAGCAACACAAGCGTACGGCGCACACGAAATTCTCCATGTAGTTGGACTATTAGTGGCGCGTATGCTTTGCCACCAGAAGCAGCGCTTTTCAGCGCATTGGTCCATGGTCGAGGGCGGCGCCATACCAGCCGGACTCTTTGGTCGGTACATGACTCGTGACCGGTGCCACAAGATCATGCGTGATCTTCATTTTGTTGATAACAACGTAGACCACGATCGGGATAAGCTGTGGAAGCTGCGTTCTGTAGTCGATACAAGAGCGCTTTTTGGCAGGTTAGTCTCTTCCGGCAGTTTTCTCATTAGATGAAGGCGTACCTCCGGCCACGTCGAGGCGCAACACTACTAGCATGTTCATGTCTGATAATCCGCACCGATTTGGCTCCAAACTATATATTTTGTGTGACGCTAGGACGGCCTATTGCCACAGGTTTTTTATGTCGTAACTATCCTAGATTTGACGTTTTACGTGGGCAAGCGTAACAACATTAACGAGGGTGATAATGAACTGATTTCAAGACTGGATCAGCAGCCGTAGTGCGGAGCCTGAAGTGTGCACTCACTTATAATCTCGTCACAACTGGCATACCGTCGCCACCGACCGGTACTATTCTTCTGTGCTACTCGCTGTGGAGCTGCTCAAAATGAACATTGGGGTTACTTGACCTGGCGCTGGTGAACGCGTACTTGCCCCACAAGGAGGCGACCAGGATCAAGGAAACAGTTGCCGTGAAACGGTCGCAGTGGTTTTCCGTCCTCCAAACCAGCCACGACAGCTGAAGGCTGAAGTCTTTCGCAGGAGAACAAACAACAACACCTCTCTCCAGGAAAACGATGACCCGTCTGTCCGACGCACGCCCTCCAACAATCAGTAGAATGGGTCACCGTCAGCGGCGTTCAGAAGCGCCACCAACGGTCGCGCAAGGTCAGTGCGCTCCTGCACACCGACAAGAAGAAGTCTTCGCAATTCTGTGAGCGTCGTTCCATCGACGACGCAATGTGCTGGCTGTGAAATAAGATCCGTTGGGACTACAAGGGCGTCTCCAAGCCTTGTTTTGAGATTTGGCACGACGACTTTAGCGCCGGGCAAGACATTCCTGCCAAATTAGGAAAGCGCGTCGTGCTGTGCCGACCCGGCAAGAACGCTGGAAAACGCGGGATGACACCGCGGGAGCACCAGGTTTGCCGCGGGAAAGGAAGTGATGGTGGGGGCGGCGGCGACAGTGACAGTGACAGTGAGGACAACTGCATGTAGGTGTCTAGGCTGTGTTTCAGGTGATGACTGGTGGGCTTCGTGTGGTTGAATGTAGATTTTGTTGAGCCGATGTATCTTCTATTGATTGTTTTCTGAAATGAGGTGCCAGGTAGTGCACCTCTTCAGCCATCTGCTATCTGCAAGTGGGGTTAGTTACGACATTGAGCGGTGATTACTCTATGCGAATGGCGTATCACTTGCGATATTGGCTGGGAAACCTGCTGAGAAACTATACACTTATCCCCTGGCCAATTTACAAATACCAAGTGTTGTTGTCTGTCGTATTTTTCGACATTCGCTTACGCGTTTGAGGCGAGTCCGCCATCTCCGCGTCGACCCGTGTGCTCAGTGGGGTAGGTGTCAACGTGGGAAGTACAGCCAGAGCGAATTCCATATATATTGGGGAATTATGCTCTTATCAGCTCCAGTATCCGGGATGTATGACACCTCCACGAGGCCATTGATCCGGACGGAACCTGCAGGCGACTCATACCTGGCAGCTTTAGATCGGATATGTTAGCCCCCTTTCCTTAGCCTCACAGAAGCGTTCCCGTGCTTCGGCTTTCTGGGCCTCGTAAGCAGTGGAGCAATCCTTCAGTCAGTGCGTGCCCTTGCACACCAGACATCCGTCCTGCGGGGGAGGGCGATAGGGGCGTGAAGGCCGACTCGGTGCTGGAGGCGGCGAGGCAGCCGGAGGCGAACTTCGCGTCGGTGCTGTTGGTGGTGGCTTGGTGGTTCCAGCTCGTGGTAGCTTCTGTTCTGATTTGGAATCCCCTCTTAGCATAGTCTTGCAACATTCGGTGGAATCGCTGTTGTACCTTAGCATGTTCCAGTATCAGGTCAAAGAGGGCAACATAATCAGATTTGCAGTTTCTCTTCTCTAAATCGATCAATCGAGTAATCTGAGCCTTGAGAACAGGAGGCTGCAGACCGTCGACCAATAAACGGCAACGAGCCTTCAATCGACTTTTGTAGCCAGCATCAGACTCATTCCCGGTGCCAATCCAGCCTTGTAGACCATTGTCTTCCACGATTCCGTTAAAGTCCTCATAGTATCGTAAATTCGGGCATCACAGTCGTCAATAGACAGATCCATCTTCAGCTGTTGACGGAACAGAGGCATGACATCAGGCACAAACTCGTTTTTGAGCGTGCGACAGCGAGCCAGCACGGCCTCCAATATGTCAGTGTCGATGACTGCGGATAGTGGCTTCTTCAGTACGTACGTAGCCATGTTCCTAAGCGTCTTGGGCCTCACCGAGCTCTTGACGGTGGCCACAACGCTCTCAAACGTCTCGTTGGTAATACCACAGCGATGACGAATCTTCTCCACGTAGCGCTCCCACTCACGGTGTCATTCAATGAGCGCAGCATGCTCCCAGCTGCGCAGCTCCGAGGCCCGGATCAATTCAAAGATCGGCTGCGGAATCATCATCTCCACATCACCGTCGGAGTCCACCGTGAAGCCAGGCATAGTTGAAGTTCACTTCAACCGCACTTCAGACGAACTTATTCGTTTCGTACCTAGACAAACTCGGTACGCTAATGGAACACTCGGTCAAAACAAAACCGGAGAGCGGTGTCCGGGATAAAAAACTAACGCTTCGAAGAGCGCAAAGCTAGCTTTGTCGCTAATACCCGAGTCTTGTTTCAAAGAGGAAAGTTGATTAATGAGCAAAGTTATCCAGGTAGAGAAAGCAAACTACGGCTGACTACAACCCCTTTATAGGTGCATCCCTAGTCTGCTTTAGTTCATGCAGTGTGGTGGGCGCGTGCCGTCGATCACTAGAAACTCTTGCCGCGTGTCTTGATCCAGTAGACCTTAGCGAGATCTTCTTTGCCTCCTTCATAGACAGCGAGGCACACTCAGCTGCTATTCGACGGATCGGATGCCGACGCCCCACAGCAGCCTGAGCTTGACCATAATCTGCCGACAAGCAGGGCTCCCGAATACGGCATTGCTGACAAATAAAGCCCGAAAAACATCGTAAATTATTAGACGAGCAAGCAAAACAACAACGTCAATTATTGCAATACGTCTACCACTGCAAGCAATTTTGAACTCCATCCCTGCTTACGTGCACTCGTTAACAACTTGCGCATTCCAATAGCTGCCGTTCCCACGCAAAAACAGCAGCATTTCGAGTGTGATAGGATTCAATGCTTGACGCTGCGTACCGACAGTGGCCTTGGTAAGGCTGAAGAATCGCTCAACTATATTGGACGTTGGCGGGATTGGATGGATTAGCTTGTACTTGGTGGCCCCACTTGTTGCCAGCTTACGACGCTTCTTCACCTGCTCCACGAAGGAGCTGTTAGCACCATCATCCGCTGGTTCGACGGAAGTCTCTTCGGTTTGAACAGCAAAGCGGCGCAGTGACGCTGTCTCAGCTCTTGTCAGGTCGCCCGCCTTGCCGTCCAGCACTTTCACGCATGCAGCTTCAAAATGAGGCGAGTGCACAATTGCAGCTCGAGCATCTAAATAGAAATATATTAGTACACACAAATAGCATATAAAAATCAGCATTCTTACCGATGTGCGACGCCAGCACTGGTAGTGACTCCAATAGTCCATCGAAGTATACGCGCGCATCCAGGAGGGATACAGTGAAAGACTGCAACTCCTTACTTACAGACTCGACTTTTAGCAGGTCGTCCAGGAGTTTGCGCAAGCGGCGATTAGCAGCTGGATCGGGCAGGTAGTCGGCAAGCTCGTCGTCGTCCTTAATAAACTCTAAAAGTCGGAAGTAGCGGTGGATCATGCAAACGTGGAGTTCCAGCGTGTTTCCTGACTTAGAACGGGCCGCAATGGAGTTTTGAACCTACAAATTTGTTTAGAATGTTAGAGTGCAATCATTAAACAAAACCACTAAGAGAAATGGGTACCTTAGCTTTGCTGATTGGTTTAAACTCTTCAACTTCGCCATCAGAGACTTGACTCTGTCTAAATCATCGGATGCTTCACGGAAAAGGTTTTGCACCGCCAGATTCAGGCGATGACTTGCACAGCCAACAAGGGGTACACTCAAGAGGTTAGCAAGGCGCTGATTAGTGTAGCAGTTGTCTCCCACAATAAACAGGCAGTCCTCTATAGGCTTGTTGTAGTCGCGCATTAGCATCTCACGAAGAAACGTCAGGTGGGTCGCTGCAGAGTGGTCGTCCGTCGAGGAGTTCACCAGCGGTGCCATGGCCAGCAGCGGGTAATGTGCAACCCCTGCCTTCTCAAAACAGCCGAAAACGGCCAGATAGTGCTCTGAGTTAAATGACCATCCGTCAATTGTGAGGCCGTAATTCTTAGGCATGTCGGCTTTAATAGCCGCCTCTACGTGACGCGTCACATTCTCTAACCCACGATACAGTGTTTTTTGGCTGATACGCTCTAAGTTAGTGTACCTTCAGCAACAATAATCTAGATTAATAAATTAAAAACAATTAATTAAAAAGTAAATTTTACCTGCGCGTTTCTGCATTCTCGCAAAAATGAAGAGGCAAATTGCTCTTGATGATCCAGCTCATCCAGCCAACAAGTTCAGGCTGTGCTGACGGATCCATGGTGCGAGTGTACCAGAAGCGGCTGGTGCTGCCGCACGCATGACTTCAGCATAGTCAAGATGCTGAGTCTTGACATGCTGAGCTAGGTTGCTCCATCCTGTCCGTGGCGCCTGTTGGCGCATGACCGAGCAGCGGCAGCGGTAGTAGGCAGGAATAGGCTCCTCCTGGTCGTCGAGGACCGGACGGAAGTAGAATTGAGCGATTTGTTTATTGGAAAACATTGCAAATGAAGAATGACAGTGAGAGTAGTATCAACAAGGCTTGCGAGCAATTAAAAGGTCACTTCAGCCATTCATTTCAACGACTGGTCCCAAACACGTTATCGGTTATATGCGTAAATAATTTTGAAATGCATTGCCTATTTGTAAATAATTG
Organism: Phytophthora palmivora; assembly: GCA_008079305.1. Lineage (NCBI taxonomy): Eukaryota > Oomycota > Peronosporomycetes > Peronosporales > Peronosporaceae > Phytophthora > Phytophthora palmivora. The sequence continues at coordinate 12,595 of VOQZ01002266.1, forward strand.
CATTAGCCAACCAAATGGCTGCAAGCAATAATTATGTTAAATTGATTGCAATTATTGTGTTACCAATTGATTTTTCGGAAACACTGCCGACAAGTTGGCAAATGGTGCTTTCTAATGCTAATTGCTGATATTTACATAATGCAATTGAGTAGATCACTTTCGAATTCTCACGCGAAAGCAACATGGATGTCAATATCACTTATCCGCCTACGTCTTTAATCTTATCCTGTTACTACTAACGCTCTCGAGCAGTTAGCCGACCAGCTTGTAGCTGAAACTCTGTGTGCAAGCGATGAGTTTATTTGTCAAGGTCGCGTCGTGGACAAAATGCGATGGAAAACCTTGAAAACGAAAGATAATGTGGCGGCGTTCCAATCACGCAACAACGCACCCAAAAAGTCTTGCCGACCACGGATCGCCAGCGAAGACACCGATGCGTTGGTAGAATCTCCAGAGATGCCAGAGTTCTATCCGATCACAGACAAAATCGTCGAGAGTGCCTTACACAACTCCTACCTGGGTGTAAGTACGACTTGTCCGGAAGCCAAGGATGTTGAGAACGAGTCCCTGTACGATGGGGGAGTTCTGGAGCAGAATGTGATGGAGAATGCAAAACCTGAAAATGCATCGATGATTTTTTGCACAGGATCAATTCCAGGCACTGTCGAAGACGCAGCACTTGGATTTCTCGCAGACACGGAAGCTCGCACTCGAAAACGTGTTTCCAAGTGCACCGAAGCAACCGTTAGTGATGTGAAAATACTAACCTCCATCCAAGAACCAAGCTTTGAGGACCCGTTTCGCTTTTTGGGGGTCAAGTGGTTGACACTCTCCGCTCTTGGTGCTGTAAAATATTTCGTCAAACCTCGTGATTTCCTCATCCTCGAGTCGAGTGGAATGGCTCTTGACTCGAACGGCGAACGTTTTTGCTATTTACTAGCCCATTCAATCGTACTGGACGAGGTTCCTGAGTTTGGAAGGTTTGGTCTAACGAGGCAAACGATGTCCGCCTGCCACATTATTCGGCCTCGCAATGTAAATGAGGTTGAAGTTTTCAGTCGAGGCTTCACGGGTTCTGTTGGTGGTATTACTGAGCGCTTGTATTTGAACCTGTACTGCGATGGGATGATGGCCGTGCCAAAGATGATCGAGGAAGCGTATTCGAGAAAACTAGTGTGGTTGCTTCATTCAGTCTCATGGCTGCGGAAGTCTTCGTCCAGCTTCGATTT